>SEYY01016601.1:177500-187500 GCA_009176605.1 Armadillidium nasatum
TCCTTCGTTAGGTCAAGAATATAGAGCATAGCAATTACTGTACACAATCACAGACCGACAGACAGACAGACAGACAGACAGACTGAGAAAGAGAGAGAGATGGATAGATAGATAGATAGATAGATAGATAGATAGATAGATAGAGAAAGGAAGAATGAGAGAGAGTTGGGAAACAAAGGTACTGTACTTCAAGTTAAAAGATGGAGAAATTCTACCAAATTATGTGTTTGTTTGTGTATACGTATGTGTGCTTATGTGCATATGTACGTATGTGTGCGTACTAATACAACAGAAAAAGGTCAACAAAAGAGAAAGTCATTTTTTTATAAATTGATTTTAATAATAAGAGTAATAGATTTAGATACCAAAACAAAGTAAGTACTCTCTATTCACTATATATATATATATATATATATATATATATATATATATATATATATATATATATATATATATATATATATATATATATATATATATATATATATATATATATATATATATATATATATATATATATATATATATATATATATATATATATATATATATATATATATATATATATATATATATATATATATATATATATATATATATATATATATATATATATATATATATATATATATATATATATATATATATATATATATATATATATATATATATATATATATATATATATATATAAGTATATATTATATATATATATATATATATATATATATATATATATATATATATATATATATATATATATATATATATATATATATATATATATATATATATATATATATATATATATATATATATATATATATATATATATATATATATATATATATATATATATATATATATATATATATATATATATATATATATATATATATATATATATATATATATATATATATATATATATATATATATATATATATATATATATATATATATATATATATATATGTTAAGCATTAACATTTTCTTTCAATAATTTATCAATTTCTTTTTGTTGGTTTATTAAAATTATCTTCGCTTCTTTTTCTTTTTTACGTCCCTCTTGGATCGAGATTTGTTGAGTGGAGTTTTGCTGTAGCTTTCTTTGCTTAAATTTTCGCAATTTTTCTAGAAATTGCTTAATTCTTTGTTGTCGTTGCTGTTGTTGCTTCTTGTTTTCTTGTTTGCGATCTTGACCTTGTTGTTTTTGTTCTTTATGATGAAGCATCTGGTTTTGCCCTCGCAGCTGATGAGTTTGTTTTAATTTCTGTTCACCTTGAACATTTGTTTGTTTTGGTTGACGATAATTTTGTTGTTGTTGATACTGTTCTTGTGACTTTCCTTGTTGAAACATGCCTTTTGATTGTTCCTCATTGCTATGTATTCTACCGATCTCATGTTTGAATTTTATACCGCTTTGTTGTAACAGCAACCGAGTTTGCTGTTGCTGCTGAATTAAGCGTTTTTGAATCTCCCCTAAAAGGGTATGATATTGATAATTTGATATTTGTTCAGTTTTTTCTTCTTTCGATTCAGCTGACGTATTTCCAACTTGTAACTTCATATTTCCTTTAAGTGGAAAAGTCGGAGATTCTTTTGAGGAATTATTGTATCCACGTTTTTCCTCAGAGATTTCATCTGAAGTATCTTCAATAAGTCCCAACTTCTTTTTAATAATCTTAAAAGTTTTTCTAGTCTTTTCGTTCTTCTTCTCTTGGTTAAGAAATGCTGCGTTAAATGAGTGGAGAAATCCATCTAACATCTTAGGCTCAAACTGACTTAAAAGGGCAGGAATATCGATGATCCTTCCAACAATCGTGTCTGGCTTATTTTCAGGGTTTTGACTGTCTTCCTCTTTTATTAAGCTATCTGTAAAGTGTTGAATCATTGAATTGGTCATTTCATTTCCTTTGGAACTGAATAACTCGGAACCGAAAAACCCTTTTGACCCACATGACATCGACTTTCGTACTAAGACGGAAAAGAAGAGAAAATATTCAAACCTGTGGGAGAAAAAAACAATTAGTTACGTGACCAGTAAATGAAACTGGAAAACTAGAAATTAATTCAGAAATTTAAGGAAAAAAATTGAAATAATTTTGCACAATTATTTGCATAAAAGTCTGATTCTATGAATGATAAAATTATGTTAACAAACAAGCACACACACACACACACAATATATATATATATATATATATATATATATATATATATATATATATATATATATATATATATATATATATATATATATATATATATATATATATATATATATATATATATATATATATATATATATATATATATATATATATATATATATAACACGAAAAGATAAATAATGAAATTATCAGGAAATCATAATAGAAAATTAAGAACATTAACTTTCCAAAAATTTATCCATCATGAAACTACGGAAAAACTTCAGAAAATCAAAGTATCTGAAAATCTTTATAATGATTATCCTTATCAATAAAGTCTTAAATGGTACTTCAAATGATTCGTAGACTATCATAATTATTCTTATTCGAATTAATCGAAATAATCTATGTAGCACAAGATCTCTTATACTGTTAAAGCCAACCTTTCCCAACCGGGGGTGTACATGGACCCCCATGGAACTACAGTATCTTTGAGGAGGGGGTCCTCAATTAACTTAAATTACTAACCTACAAATAAATGTATAATTTAGGAATATTTCATATGAGTATAGGGGGCGGGGGTCCACATATTTAAAATTAGAACTCAGGGGGTCCACATACTTAATGTTGGGGTTCGCATACAAAAAAAGGTTTGGAACCCCTGGGTTAAGCATTAGTAAATAAAGCTAACATAGTGCTACAAAATCTCTCTCAGAGTTATATCGAACACGGGAACAGAAGAATGGGTCTCCTAAAATATTTAATAATTAGCTGTTATCTCTTCATTTGTTGGTAAAAATATCAAATGATGTAAACTATTAAAATAATACATACATCTTGTTTTCCTTACTAATACAAACGACAATATTATTATTATAATTTTAATTATTATTATTATTATTATTATTATTATTATTATTATTATTATTATTATTATTATTATTATTATTATTATTATTATATACTTATTATTATTATTATTACTATTGTTATTATTATTATTATTATTATTATTATTATTATTATTATTATTATTATTATTATTATTATTATTATTATTATTATTATTATTTATATTATTATAATAATAAATAATAATAATAATAATAATAATAATAATAATAATAATAATAATAATAATAATAATAATAATAATAATAATAATAATAACAATAATAATAATAATAATAATAATAATAATAATAATAATAATAATAATAATAATAATAATAATAATAATAATAATAATAATAATATTTCCTTACCAGTTCATTTTACACAGATTTACACACACTGTAGAGAAAAACTTAAAAAGAATTATCTAAACTCTAAAATTCGTTGATCTTTGACCTTCATTTTCAAAGGACAGAGAAAACGTATTCGGAAAACTGACGCACATAAAAAAAAGTTCAATGCTTTGCAGATACAGTTACATACATGCACGCACACATAAATACATACGAACATAAATATATATTTTTTTTTTTACAGAACGCCACCACTCACGGGCAGAGCCCTTTTCAAGGAGAGGGCACACACACATGGAGAAAACTCGTTTAAACACACACACACACACACACACACACACACACACAAACACACACACACCTAACGCTCAGCCCTCAGGTGGGAGCAGACGGAAGAATTGAAGAGTGGAAGATTAAATACAGGAGGAAAAATAGATGATGGTAGAGAGCTCCATAGAATAGAGGTAGCTGGAAAGAAAGAGGTACCACAACGGGCTAGCCTGGGATTTCCTAAGTCCATACAAAATTGGTGCGAAAGCAGGGAACCCCTTGTGCAACGAGGACGACCCAACGGTGGAGGAACACGAGAGGCCAATTCCCTCGAGCACCTGCCATTGTAGTTAGTACCTATAAATAAATATATATATATATATATATATATATATATATATATATATATATATATATATATATATATATATATATATATATATATATATATATATATATATATATATATATATATATATATATATATATATATATATATATATATATATATATATATATATATATATATATATATATATATATATATATATATATATATATATATATATATATATATATATATATATATATATATATATATATATATATATATATATATATATATATATATATATATATATATATATATATATATATATATATATATATATATATATATTTATAAAATATTTATATTTTGTTTTATATATATGGCGGGAGTCCTCGCCAGAGGAAACCCCCAACCCCTATCCGCTTATAGTAAGCAAATGACAGAGCAACTCAGCCCCAACGCCCCGCCGCCGCCTGGTGGAACCTGAGGATTTTGGAAGAACCCTCAAGGTTTCTGACTTCCATCAGCTTCACCCAGCGGAGGGGGACGCCCATGGACCGGATCATATATATATATATATATATATATATATATATATATATATATATATATATATATATATATATATATATATATATATATATATATATATATATATATATATATATATATATATATATATATATATATATATATATATATATATATATATATATATATATATATATATATATATATATATATATATATATATATATATATATATATATATATATATATATATATATATATATATATATATATATATATATATATATATATATATATATATATATATATATATATATATATATATATATATATATATATATCAAGAGTCGACATAAATCCACACCAAAGTTTACCTTGCCCATTCCCAGTGTTTGAAAGTAGTAAAGTCATAGGAAGAGGGTAAAAAGAGAAGAGGGAAACGTTCCCAGGCTTTACCAGAAGAGTACTTAGGCGTATGTATGGGAAAGAACTGTGTCTGTTTTAATGGCTAAAGATTATTAAAGAAGATGCAGAAGCCCGATGTTGAGAAAGAGACTGGATTGAGTTAGAGAGAATAGGAAAATTAATAGTGCGTAAAACTCAAGGCTGAAAATTGAAAATTGAAACCGTAAGAGAGAACAGAATAGGGTTTTCTATCGGAACTCTAAAATATCTTAATTAATTTCGGTAAGGAATTAGAAGTGAGGTTTAAAGATGGAAAGATGGTGGTGTTCAAGAAAGTGGAAATTAGAATAATAGGTATTTATTTTATAATGATTAAGGAAGAAGACCATGTACCAGGATAAGACAACAATTCCAATTTTGGTGTGCTCTAACCCTATCACCCAAGGCCATCAATATCAAGATAATAATGGGGAGAGTTGTAGGTGAGGATTTATTTTTGGTTGCTGACAATATATATATATATATATATATATATATATATATATATATATATATATATATATATATATATATATATATATATATATATATATATATATATATATATTTTAAGCAAACTCATGAGGTTGGGAGTTCTGAGACGCCTTCGTAATTTCTCCTCGCCATCATAGTTGCCTTTTATTTATATTGATGTTGTTCGCCCCTGTATGAAGTAAGCCTCAAACATCTGAGATGGCTCCACTCATACAGCTTTACTTGAAAAGGAAAATAATATCTATTGCTTTTTTGCGTCTCCAACTCTTCCGTTCTCACTGATTCTCCCCAATCTCTTTCTGTCCATCGAATTATTAAATTCGATGGATTCTCTCAATGCTATCGCTATTACAACAGAAACTACTCTTCTGAATTGTTCCCTTCGCATACCTCCTCCACTGAAAAAGACTCATGCGATACGCAGTTCTACCCAGTCTCATTCTTTTTTAGTCCAACACTCAGACACCAAACCTAACCACCATTCTCAGTCTTACTTGTACTTTACTGGTAAAGTCTAGAACAGTCTCTTTATCTATTTTCAAAACTTACTTTAACTTACGTACCTTCAAACACTATATATCGAGACATGTCGGCCTTTAACTTGACCAAATTACAGGTATTTCCCTAACTCTGTCGGAAATTAGTAGACCTCTGATCTTTACCCACTGGAGGCAATAATATATATATATATATATATATATATATATATATATATATATATATATATATATATATATATATATATATATATATATAAGAGGTGGACCGGATAGTAATTTTTTACTATCCGCGGATGCGGATGCGGTTGCTGATATTCAATTGCGGATATCCGCAGATGCGGATGCGGATGCGGATAGTTTAATTTTTTAAGAGTTTTTGCCATAGATTCTTGGAATTTTAAATATAATATCCAGAATCTTTGTTACCAGGGTGTGGGACGGGGACCCAACTCTTGAACACCCCACTAACCTCTTTCCCAACCTCCACCCACTTGGAAAAAGGTTATTATATATATATATATATATATATATATATATATATATATATATATATATATATATATATATATATATATATATATATATATATATATATATATATATATATATATATATATATATATATATATATATATATATATATATATATATATATATATATATATATATATATATATATATATATATATATATATATATATATATATATATATATATATATATATATATATATATATATATATATAGCCAGTAATTCAATATTACCTTCACACTTCACAGTTTCACATATTCCATTTGAAGTTAATAATTGGTAAGTTATTTTTTAGAAATAAAAGCTTTTGGGCTCTTTCAGGTGAAAGTTTGGTTCGCTTTTCGTCGTAAATGAGGCCTGCTCCACTGAAAAGACGCTCACTAGCAACACTAGTTGAAGGACATGCTAAATAAGTCCTTGCCAGCTCAGCAAGAAAAGGGAAACTTTTGCAATTATCTCTCCACCAAACCAGTTGGTCTTTATCTGCCTCCAAACGTGGGAGTTTCAGATAATTTTCAATAATCGATATTGTATCCTTTGACACTTCTGACTGTGATTCTTCATCTCTGCTGGAAGCTAGAAGATCTTTCATTGATTTAGCAATGCTTAAGCTAACAGATTTTGTTTCATTTTGTATCTGAGAGCTTTTGCTTTTTCTTGAAAAAGGCGCTATTTTAGCTGTTTCTATCATCTCATTGCATAAGCATCCTAATTTGATTTTAACATTCTGAGAAACAAGTGGTTTAAAAAATTTTGTTTTGTACCTGGGATCTAAAAAGGTTGCAATTGTATAAGCATCATCATTTTCCAGGTTTTCAAATCTGTCGTTCATCTCCTTCATTAATGTTTCAGTCATCCTTGAAACTCCCTTAGACTTAATAACATTTGTTAACACAACTTTCAATGTTGAAACAAGTGGTATCACATCTGACAAACATGATTCAGCTGAACTTATAGTCTTTGTTAATTCTTCAAAAGGCTTAAGGATATTAATACAATTATTTAAAATGTCATTTTCGTCAGCTGTTAGAGGCTTTATTTTTGTGCTGCTTGAAGCATAAAGGCAAATGTCCTCATTAATTTCGCTCATCCTCTCAAGCATATGCAAACTACTATTCCAGCGTGTTTGAATATCTTGCATGACAGAAAGTGGACGAACATTTAATCTTGTTTGTATTTTCTTCAGCTCATTTTGGGCTACAACGGGGTGATTGAAATGCGTAGCAATTAACCTACATTTGGTTATTAAATCGGATACACATTTTTGACTCATAATGGAATTTTTAACTACTATCTGAGTTTGGTGTGCAAAGCAATCTACATTTTTCACTCTTGCCAGAGAAAGTGCTTTTTTTTATATTTTTTTTACTATCCGCGAATGCGGATGCGGTTGCGGATATCCAATTGCGGATATCCGCGGATGCGGATATTGGAAAAATGATGCGGATATCCGCAGTTGCGGATGCGGATGTGGATATCCGGTCCACCTCTAATATATATATATATATATATATATATATATATATATATATATATATATATATATATATATATATATATATATATATATATATATATATATATATATATATATATATATATATATATATATGGAAAAACTACATGACTACGTGCAACATGTCATACATCCAAAAACATAAGTAATCTTGAAATTTGAGTTTACCTTTTTCATGTAAAAAAATACAAAGAAAAAACTGATTTTGTGCCCAAAGGAAACTGCCAAATATTTTCAATTATTTTTTTTTTTTTTTAAATATTTTTATTAAATTTTATGACCTTGTGATTAATTATTAACAAAATTTCCTTTTATATTATAATGAAACTAAAATGTGGATTAGTTTATTTTGAATTGAATTGACAGTTTATCACTTTAAAAATAATAAAAATCAATTGTAATTTTACCTTAATTTATTTAATTTTTTGTTTTTTAACATTTATGTTCGAATTTTTTTCTGAGTTATATATATATATATATATATATATATATATATATATATATATATATATATATATATATATATATATATATATATATATATATATATATATATATATATATATATATATATATATCTGGTGGACAAATCCCAGAGGCCTACCAACTTTCACCAGAATTGGGAAAATAACTGACCACGGTCGTTAGTGGCCGATATGTCCCGATGCAGGGCGTTTAAAAGTGTGCAAATCAAAGAAAGTTGGGAAAACAGATAAAGAGTATGTGTTCGAGACTTTACTAGTAGAGTACATAAAAGACTGAGCACAGCGGTTAAGTTTGGGGTCAAGGAGCTGGACAGAGAAAGGATGAGACAGTGTAGAAAGGCGTGTCACGCGAGCCCTTCACAACAGAGGAGGTCTGCGACGTGAGTGTTCAGAAGAGCAGTGTCTGTTGAAATAGCGAGAGAATAGAGAGAGTGACGCAACAATTCGACGGGCTAGCAAGAGCAAAAGAGTTTATAAAAAGAAATCCTCTAGACTTCACTTATGAGTATGAGTGGAACCATCCCAGATGTGTGAGGTGTAATCTATACAGGGACGAACAGCACCACTATAAAGAGCAAGCATTTAAGGTGGCGTTAAGAACTCCCGAAAGCGCCTCAGGACACCCAACATAACCTCTTGGAAGCTTGTTTAGAAAGAGAAGTAATATTATCTTTCCAAGAAAGATCTCGGGGAAAAGAAACTCTAAGAATAAGGAGGACAGATGAAGGTTTCAGTCGAGTGTTTTCGAAGATGTCATAGATGTATGAAAGGTTGTATCGAGTAGAAAGGTGGAGGAATTGAGTTTACGAGGCATGGAAAACAACTATGTTTTCACTACCTCAATTTTAAATACGAGAAAGATCAGAGTTCATTTGCTTCAAGACCAACCTTCTCGCTTCAAGTAGCATGTACCTGCTGTTGGGAGTGGCTCCTTTCAAAGTGATAGTAGTTATGAAAAGTGGAGTCTTCAACATAAAATTGGAAAAGTGATTAGGCAATAGAGAGAAGGTCATTTAAGGAAAACAGAAAAAAACAGTTAGGGATAGGACAGATTCCAGAGGAACACCACTATCTATATATTTGATGGAAGAACGGTGACCGTCTACAACAGCTGCTATAGAAAGATGGGAAAAGAATTCAGAGAGGATAGATTCCCTTTCGACTTATTTATGACTAAAATTGTAATTTCATCTAAAGATATCATTTCTGCTCTCTCTGAGCTTAATACTAAGAAGGAGTACTGTCCTGATGATTTCTCTCCTGTGGT
Organism: Armadillidium nasatum; assembly: GCA_009176605.1. NCBI lineage: Eukaryota > Metazoa > Arthropoda > Malacostraca > Isopoda > Armadillidiidae > Armadillidium > Armadillidium nasatum. Next base: position 187,272 of record SEYY01016601.1, read on the forward strand.
TCTCAAAACTTGCGCTTCTGAGCTTTCATCCTGCCTTGGTAAATTATTTCGTCCCTGTCTCTCTACTTCGACCTTCCCTTCTTGCTGAAAATGTGCGCTCATTCAACCTGTGCTGAAGAAGTGGGACCTCTCTCAACCCTCCAACTACGGTCCCATTTCTTTAACCTAAATTCTCTCTAAAGTTTTCGAATCAATCCTTAACAGGAAGATTTGGAAACATCTAAATTCT
>SEYY01016601.1:192500-200000 GCA_009176605.1 Armadillidium nasatum
CCAGAACTTGATTGAAAATTTGCCTTTTCTCTTTTTACTTAAATATAATCCTGACAATGCGTCGTCTTATAACTACTCTTATTCAGTTACTTAATTTTTGTGGATAAAAATTCATGGTTATTAAATAGGTTTAAATATTTAAAATTGGAAAATGGTAAAAGATGAATATAGCTTATGGAAGGAATACAAAACTCTGAGTGAAAGATAGTTGTAAACCATAAATCAAAATATTTACTTTCAGGATCTATCTATGTTGTTAACAATGAAAGACACGCCATTGTTACGATTTTGAACTTAGCATGCTGATGATATTGAATGGAAAATATAATCATTGATGAATGAAACTTATAGCGCAAGAATTGACATTTTTGAATATAGTGTGAGCATAGTAAGATCAATTCGTTCGATATGAAAAGGAAGAAAGATTATTTAGTAATTAATTCACGAGCTACGATATTTTAATAGTATCGAAGTTAAAGAAGCCAGGTATTTAAACGAATGACCTTATTAATATGGTGTCATTTCATTGACCGTAATCTATAAAGAGAGAAACCCAACAAAAGGGTCAATATAGTAGATTAACAGGAGAAGTTGGATACCTCATGGGAAGAGTAATAGGAGAAGTAGAATACCTCCTGAAAGATTAAGTAAAAAGGAGAAGTAGAATTCCTCCTGGAAGAATTTAAATAATAAATAGAAGTTGAATACCTCCTGAAAAATTGAGTAAATAGGAGAAGTAGAATTCCTCCTGGAAAAGATTAAATATATAAAATAGGAGAAGTAGAATTCCTCCTTGAAAGAGTAAATAAATAACTGGAGAAGTTGAATTCCTCCTGAAAGAGAGTAATTGAACAAGGGAAGCAGGAGACTTCCTTAAAGGAGACAGGAATATTAAGGAATTATTATTTCTCTTTAACTGAAGTTATTTTCTTCAAGTTAATTAATAAGAATATTACTTTATTTTAACGAATATTTCAATTACCCCTAGACATTTTTAAGAGTTTATTAAGAATTCCGGGCTGTCATTATAGAACGTCTGTCTACTCAGACTACGTCTTGTGACATATGTATACATTTGTATGTATTTTTTAAAATAACATTTATACGTAAATAGAAAATATTTTGTATTTAATATTTTTAAGTTAATATCTTGTTTGTACCTACCTACATTCAATTCCTTTAATAGGCGTCACACACATGTTGCCGTAGAATGCTTGAGAAACAAACTCCTAGTACAGTATGATTTTGAGATGTTACCACATATTAAAATCTTATATTGAAGGCTGGGAGAACGTGCTGACAAGTACACCGGACTGCTACTTCTAATACATCTCCCAAGGAAGGTGAAGGTAAAGCAAGACACTCTCTAACAGCGTTCTAAAATGTTATGGAGTTCTATAATGAATGATCAGTGTGATTCTTCGTGATGCCTGTGATTAATATTTGGGAAGGACGAGGAGTTCAGTCTTTAGATATTTTATGTTGAAGGTGATTAAGTCACTGAAGTAGAACGCATAAACCAATAAGATGATCAACAATGTAGCTAACTAAACATTAATGAGAAATTATTACTGATAATAACGTGCAATTCGAATCCAATCTGTGGTTGCTGTGGTAATTTATGATGTAATCTCAGTCAAATGTTAACGAAACAAATTCATTATAATCAAATAGTTGCTGGAACCAATTGAAATTACAGAAGCTGAAGGCGACTAACGTTGCAAGTGATACGGATATGCTCTGTATTACAGCAATACATTCAACACTTTCGCATGACTGACCCCACGAAAATAGTCTACTAGCTCACACTGAGGACCTTCGTAGCGCCATAAGAAAATTTATTTTAAAGTAGGTGTACAGACCTCACAGGATTGTCCACAATCCGTAGAAGCAGGTACTGGTCTACCACTCTCATATTACCAAATTCCACCGGAGTTGGAAAAATACTTCTGGTCGATGGTGGCCGACGTGTCTAGATACACGGTGTTTGAAATCATGCAAGCAAGTCAAAGGAAGTAGGGAAAACACATAAAGGGAGTGTGTTCCATACTTTACTTTATATAATCGCAAGTGAACAACTGTATCAGGAGTTTACCGTTTGGGTTCATAATATTTGTGTACATTTCTTGAAACAATTTTGCGCTATAACAAGAGTTTATTTTGGGAATTGTGTTACTACGAGGGAAAAAGATTTGTTCAATAATGTATTAGCATATGGACAATACTTCAAACGTTTTTGTTTTAAAGATTTACCTTCCTTACTTTTTTTTTATTCTAAAAGTTTATTCACACCTGTGTAGGATGTCTAAATTTGCTTTAGGCTTATATTTACATGAAACTTTTATTATTTTTAATAAATAATGACTTCCATATCCGTGGTTACTTACTGTATTATTATTATTTCTGCGCCCACACACACACACACACACATATATATAAAAAATAAAAAAAATATATATATATATATATATATATATATATATATATATATATATATATATATATATATATATATATATATATATATATATATATATATATATATATATATATATATATATATATATATATATATATATATATATATATATATATGTGTGTGTGTGTGTGTGTGTGTATGTGTGTGTATGTGTGTGTGGGTGGGTGTGGGTGTGTGTGTGCAACATTATCATAATAGTTAAAAAAAAAAGAAATCTTTGATAAAAGCAAGTGTTTTTAAATTAATTTTATCCTCTAATCCTCATTAAAGATTACGCAAAATTCCTCTCAGAAATTCCAAGGGATTCCCAAATAAAATTAACTCGAACGTTCTTTGCATTGAAATTATTACATAGACATCCTAATTGGGTATTGGGTATTTTCATCAAACGTTAAGGCTAAAGATTGCCGAAGGGCATGGCGCTTTACGGGTTCAAAATCCTAGAGGAACTTCCTAGTAAATTTGGTCAAGGTCACTTCCGGAATGGTCAGAAATGATAAACAAATAAAGAGGAAAAGAAAACTTACTCATTAGAATAAAAAATCTTGAGTAACTCTTTCTTGTCAGTTTAGTAAACAATCACAAACTAGAAGGCTTCACAATGAAGTTAGTCTACAATAATATATATATATATATATATATATATATATATATATATATATATATATATATATATATATATATATATATATATATATATATATATATATATATATATATATATATATATATATATATATATATATATATATATATATATATATATATATATATATATATATATATATATATATATATATATATATATATATATATATATATATATATATATATATATATATATATATATATATATATATATATATATATATATATATATATATATATATGTACTTATCGTTTGCAAAGTAAATTTAGTTTTCAGTGTATATTATTTCTAAATCTTCTTGTGCTCGTATTTATTCTTAGACATTTTTTAATAAAATAATAATAATAATAATAATAATAATAATAATAATAATAATAATAATATTGATTATTATTTTTGTTATTATTTATAACTATTATTATTATTACTATAATTATTATTATTTTTATTATTATTATTATTATTATTATTATTATTATTGTTATTATTATTATTATTATTATTATTATTATTATTATTATTATTATTATTATTATTATTTATTATTATTATTATTATTATTATATTATTATTATTATTATATATTATTATTTATTATTATTATTATTATTATTATTATTATTATTATTATTAATTATTATTATTATTATTATTATTATTATTATTATTATTATTATTATTATTATTATTATTATTATTATTATTATTATTATTATTATTATTATTATTATTATTATTATTATTATTATTATTATTATTATTGTTATTATTATTATTATTATTATTATTATTCCTATCACTTTTAAAAAAATTAATTATACTGTTTTGAAAGTGTAAACCCACAATTTAATATATAATTTATTAACATTATAAGTTTTGTAAGGAAGGCGCTCTGGAGCTTTTATATATATATATATATATATATATATATATATATATATATATATATATATATATATATATATATATATATATATATATATATATATATATATATATATATATATATAAATGTCTCCTCAAATTAAATTGCCATGGGCCTACCAAATCTTGCAAGAGTTAAGCATGAATTATTGTTATGAAGCTGAAGCTAGAGCTGGAGCAGGAGTAGGAGCAGGAGCCGAGAACTCGGAACCACAATGTTTTGGATGGAACCGAAGCAAAAGGAAATTTCTGAGTGGAACTGAAACTTGGAAATGTTAAAATTGTGGAGAAGGAGCCTGGAAATTTAAAATGAAGGAGTCTGCTTAAATTTTTTTTTCACCCGTTTTCGAAGCTCTGGTAATATTCCAGAAATAGACTCAAATTAAAGTCCGATAAGCAGAGAGAAGGGAAAGAAGCTCACCAGTTGAGCGTTAATTATGCGAAAAGACATAATGATTATTTGAGTTATGATTAAATTATTTTGAGAATATTTAAAGTTAATAAAACTTCGAGTCAAAGATAGATCTGAAAACTTTATAAAGTACTCGGGTTAATGTGACTGGGCGAAAATTAGAGGATTGAGAAGGAGTCCCTCCTTTTTCAGCACAGGTTAAATGAGCACAAGTCTTCAGTAGTATGGAAATATTGAAGTTGATGGAGATAGGAGAAATAATTTACCAAGACAATATGCAAGTTCAGAGACACAAATATTGAAGAACACCAGAGGTCACATACTGTCAGAACAGAATGGCTTCTTAGCGTTAATTAAGCTCAGAGACAAAAGAAGTCACATCTTTAGAACGAATTATAATATTAGGTCTAAATGTGTTTGAAGATGATGAAAAGGAGAAATGATGAAAAGGAGAGATAATTTTCAAGAAGTTAGAGTACATCGAATGGGACAGAAATTAATAAAGGAAGTAGTTTGACCTCAAAACAAACTTCACAAACCCGATCCTCAGAGGCCACTAACTCTTTATAGCGATATTGGGGAGAAGTTGATTAGAAGCAATCTGGCTACATGGTTAGATGCCATCATTAAAATTGTTAAAAGAGAAAAAGTGTATTTGGTAGATATGTGGCTGTATTTATTTTAATATAATAAAAATATTAATTAATAAAAGTAACAAAAAAAAAGACAATTTGAGATCTTTCTTTATAAGGAATAAAATAAGCCAATAGGAAACTTTATATATATATATATATATATATATATATATATATATATATATATATATATATATATATATATATATATATATATATATATATATATATATATATATATATATGCGTGTGTGTATGGGTGTTTTCTCTCTATATGGACAATACTAAAACTTTTAATTATTGTTCGTTTTTATATATCTTTTTTTTCATTCTCTAAATTTCAACTTATGGCGATTTTAAATTTGTATAAAACAAAAAAGCTCAATTTTTTTGCAGCTTTATGAATACTTGAAGGCCTAGCCTTAACATAACATTTTCTCTTGTAAGAGAAATATATATATATATATATATATATATATATATATATATATATATATATATATATATATATATATATATATATATATATATATATATATATATATATATATATATATATATATATATATATATATTACTAGTAATATGAGTAAAAAGTATAAATCATCTGAGTAGTTAGTTATAGCAAAAGTTAAGATAATAGTTAATTAAATCTTTACTAGAATAATTTAATCTAAATTTTTTTTTTCCTTTTTTCAGATTCACGCTCTCTTTCCTTTTACTTGTGTTGGTCACCTTCACTAATGCTCAATTCAGAGGAGGTGGAGGAAGAGGAGGAGGGGTAGGAAACATTGCAGGATCTAATAGTCCAAGTGCGAGAACCTTTGGAGGGGCAGGAGGAGGAATCTTTGGTAATCTACTTCAAACAGGAGTTGGTCTTTTCAGTTCACTTCTCGGAGGAGGAGGTTTAGGTGGACAAGGATTCTTTGGAAGACCGGGAGCTTTCGGTGGACTAGGAAGACCAGGTTTCGGTGGAGCAGGTTTTGGAAGACCAGGAGCCTTTGGTGGACCATTTGGATTTGGTGGGCCTGGACAATTTGGTCCTGGAAGGTTCGGACCAGGAAGATTTGGACCAGGGGGATTCGGTCCATCAAGATTCGGACCATCAAGATTCGGACCATCAAGGTTTGGACCGAGGTAGATTTGGCCCAGGTGCCTTCCGACGATAAGGTATCTTATTTGCGTAATCCATTTGTCCACTCAAACGAAACTTCTCATTATTATAAGCCTAATACCAAAAGATAGTCTAGTTCAGAATTTATTATTCTTCTGCATCTGTACTTTTTGACTTATTAATCTTAGATGGCTTATGTACAGTTTATTTAAGGAGTTATATTATAGAGTATTATAGTCCCGTAAGGATTATCTCTCCTATGGTTCTCAATTCTGGTTCTCATGCTAATCGTCTCAGAGATACTTCCTTCAGGATTTACAGTCGTCTTCAAATTTCAGAAACTCATGCAATTTATGTTTTACATCATTCCTTGGTAAACTATTTCGTATCTGTTTTTCTGCTTCGATCTATGCTTCTTGATGCAAACGTGCACTCCTTCGACATGTGCCAAAAAAAGGAGACTCCTCTTAATTCTCTAACTATAGTCCTATTTCTTTTACCTATGTTATCTGAAGTTTTCGAATCTATCTTTAACAGGAAAATTTGGAAACATCTCAGTTCTGCTAATTTTACCTCTAATCGCCAGTATGACTATCGTAAAAAGAGCTCTACCGTTCAATTAATAATCTTACCATCTCTCTGGCTCTTGGTTCTCCACTCTTCAGCATTTCGGAGAACCTCTCTTTTTAGCGCTAGACATATCGAAAGCCTTCGAGAGTCTTGCAAAAAATTTTTGATTTCTAAACTTCCTTCTTTATCAGTCTATCCTTCGCTCTTTTGCATTCTGTCTTTCTTTTTCTGGTCGTTATATATATATATATATATATATATATATATATATATATATATATATATATATATATATATATATATATATATATATATATATATATATATATATATATATACTTATTGTTTGTATAAGGCAGGCACGGGAAGCAAAGATGGGAAAGAAGAAAAATGAGGCAAAGGAGACAAAGGAATAAAAGAATTAAGGCAAGGAAGGCAGATAAGAAAAGATCTGCCTTATAGGTTTTTATGACTAACTAAAGGGGAAATGTAGAATATTAATTTTTAAATTTGAATTTATTTTCTGTTCAATAATAATATCAAAATTTAATTATAATGAAGTTAGATTTGATATTGACTACTAATTTTAAATGATTTAAAATTTGATTTTAATTCAAAAACAATTGTGGATAAAGGAAAAGTTTAAGGGGCAATTTTCAGTGGCAATTTCAATAAACTGTAACGTTAATTATAAAAGTAATGAGGTGATCAGTAATC
>SEYY01016601.1:205000-220000 GCA_009176605.1 Armadillidium nasatum
CTGGTTTTGCCATATATATATATATATATATATATATATATATATATATATATATATATATATATATATATATATATATATATATATATATATATATATATATATATATATATATATATATATATATATATATATATATATATATATATATATATATATATATATATATACTAACATTGTTATAAAAATATAAACTATATTGATTCTATTATTCAGAAATTGAACAAACCCCTTCAAAATGCCTAAAAGTAAACGCAGTAAGAAAGGTTAGTATGTCTTTTTTTTTTTTTTTTTTTTTTCAAATATTAATTAGCCCACCATCTTATCTTGAGACAAAATTTAACTAATATCTAAAGATATTTTTAATGTACTGCGTTTTTTAAGACATTTAAATAAGTATTTATGTTAATGTATTGTAATTTTATGTCCATAACTATTTAAAATCCATCAATACTTTTTTTTTTTATCATACTTTAAATTTCTACTTAGGAATTCAGGTAGACCTAATTAATCATTATGAAATTTTTACCATCTGTTTATAATTATAAAAAAAGGTTAATAAAATAATGCATTGTTCTCTCTACTTTTAGATTTCTTCCTTTTAATTTGATATCATTTATAGAGTCTTAAAATTCATTTTCCATCCCCACTCTTTCTCGTTTTCTTTTCTCAAAAACACTTAATCAATTATATTTCATTTTTTAAAAAAAAAATTTACTATTCTCAAAGGCAATCTACTGTAAGTTTTAGGCTTAACTTTCAGTATATGTTTTCTTACTTTTTATAAATAAAAACATTAATTTTTTGTGCATAATCCACTTAATTTTGATCCCTCTATTACGTTACTATTTTTTTCTGTCACTATCATCACAGATTTTATTTTTTTAATCTTTTGTAACTATATATCGAAAAGATTAAATAAGCATTCATTCCTGAAGGGACTTTAAAGTTGTTTGTGTCTTCTTTTCCAATTAACTTTTAGGCAAACCATACACATTTCTTTTAAACTTCAACTGACATTAATATTTTCTAAAATTCCTCTTTGTTGTTTTTTCCTATCCCTTTCATCTTCTCACTTTCTTTACTCAACAACATCATTGTCATCATTGCATCTTCTCTTTCAACATTCATATTTGCCCTAAATTTTTTGTATTTTCTTTACTCTTTTCCCCTTGATCCACAGTCCCTTAGCTTAATGGGTGATCATTGCCTAACCTTTGGAAATGTGATCTGCATTTTAAGTCAGGCTGATTTCCTCATTTTAGCATATGTAAATTTTTTTTTTAATGTTCTCCTTTGATTGATATATTTCACCACATCTAAAGTTTGCACTTTTATTTATTTATTTACTTTTTTGTACTTTGAGCTACTTTTCAACAAATGACTGGATACAAGAATATCTGAGTTTATATGACTTGTTCATATTGCCTATTATTATTATTATTATTATTATTATTATTATTATTATTATTATTGTTGTTGTTGCTCTTTTAAAACTACCTTGTTGTAGTTTTGAGGGACATAAATGTTTTGAGCCAAAGTGGTTTTAGATTAATCATTAAACCATAATTCATTCATATATTTCATTTGTTTTGCTTTCCCCACATTTTTTACTGACTACAGAAATAACTCTTTCTGCTGAATGATACTTTTAAGATAGACAGATAAAAGACTGTTAAATAAAGTATTTCAGGTTTGATATAATTTTGAATAATTTAAAATGAATAATTGAAAGGTTCTTTAAAGTTGTTTTTGTAATACAAGAAATAATTTATTGACTGAGAATGTTTATTTATATAATTTTAAGAATCAAAATTTCATGTGTTTTTGTGAAGTTAGAAGTTATGAGAGTGAATGAGGACGTTTGTATGATCTAAAATTAGTCTTAGAGGAAAAAAAAATAAGAATTTTTCTTAAGGAATTTAACAGTTTCAGAAAAGTTTAACTGTAAGCTGTGACTTTGATAAAATATTTTAAAATAGGGGAATACTTTATAAAAAAAAAAAATACTATAAAATGTTAATAATAGAAGTTCTATTACATAATATCTTTTCAGAAATATATTTAAAAAATTAGAAGATAGTTATTTAATAGCGTACTTGAAATACACTAGTATTTTTTTTTTTTTTTTTTTTTTTTTTTTTTTTTTTTTTTTTTTTTTTTTAAGAAAAAATTTTTATATATTTTTTTGTAATTACAGTTATATTTATGATATCAATATAACGAATATTTTAGTAATTAATAGCGTTGTGCCTATGATAATTAATTAGTGAAAAGGTATAATATTCTAAAGTCTATTTATTTATTTATTTATTTATTTATTTCAAATTTAAAGGCATTGATGTATTTTGTGACAAATTATGTAAATTATAAAGGATGTTTAGAATTTTCTTGAAATTGTATTTTATAGTTTAATTTGATCACTGTATTGTTTAATTTTTTCTTATCATTTTGTAAATGCTCTTAAAAAATATTAGAAAAATTCAGATTTTTTAAATTATGAAGCTAAATTTTTTATATATAAATAAGGTTATTTTATTTCTTTTTATATTTTCAGTTTCTTTAACAAAAATAAAGAAGAAGGATTTGGATTCTAAGCAAAGTTTTATTGATGAAATAAGAAATTGTGCAAACACTTACAAACGGATCTTTATATTTTCTTTTGACAATATCAAAAATAGTTTTATAAAAGAAATAAGATTAGCATGGAGAGATAGCAGTAGGTAAGTGTTACTTTATATATACGGTATATATATATATATATATATATATATATATATATATATATATATATATATATATATATATATATATATATATATATATATATATATATATATATATATATATATATATATATATATATATATATATATATATATGTTGAAAAAGGTTGTCTGGTAATGCTGGGTAAAACAAAATAATTAAATTATTTTGTTATAGTGGTACTTGAACACTATAAAACAATTTCATACACCTCACTAAATGATTTTAGATATGTTAAATAAAAAAAAAATCACTTGTAATTTGTATATTTAAAAAAATATATATGTATGTATAATTAACTATTTACAAATAACTCAATATTGTCTTGTAGATTGTATATTTCATGTATTTTATCCTGGCACCCAAGATATCTATATACTTTCACCAGTTTTGCCACATGTTCATTGTTCTTCACTAAAGAATGGACCCCATAGAAACATACTTAGAAGGAATTTATAGCCTTAGATATAATGTTCAACTGCAAGAGCATTTGTTTTGCCTCTATTAACAGTAGTCTGTTATCAATATGTGTAGTTATATTTGGAGGTATCTTGTGGTATTGTGTCGGATTTCTACATTTTGAATGGTTTCTAACAAATGTATCAAAGTAAGCTCTGATTGGTCAACCTTTGGGAATTTTGCAAAACATTTAAGTACTTTATTAACTGATCAGATATGGTCAATAGAGTTATTAACATTTATACTTATGTATGTGGGTATTTAAGAGTTAAATTATTAGTAAAATCAGTTTATGAAATAGTACATGCCATCATTGGCAATTGATGACATGTACTTGTCATTTGTCAAATTGAAATTGTCAATTCTATAATTAGTTGAATATAAAATTGAAACAAAACTTTAAAAACAATAACTTATAACTTGCTAACAATTTCAATACACATACCTGAATATTAATTAGGTTTAATTTGGGATTTACTTCGTACTGTTTAATAGCTGAGGCAAAACTACTCCTACTTCTTTTAACCAGGTCATAGGTTGATGATGCTCACGCAAATATCTTTGTATTTCTTTGATCACAGCCAAATAGTTCAAATAGTGGACACTGGATCTATTGTATGCTATACTACTATTAGTTTATTGCTGCTAATATTTACACAGTTTTGTTAAAAAAAAAAAATTTAATAAATTCCCAATAAAAAACAGGCCAAAAATTTATAAATAAGAAAGTTATAACGCTAGGCTAGCTAGTAACTACAGTCTTCTGAACATTCTGTATTGTGTACTAGTCTGTCAACTTGTCAAGTCGTATTATAATTTTATTGTTTAATCACCTAAATATAAAATTAGCTTGATATAATGATATTAGAATTTTATTGCTTAATCAGCTAATATTTATTACCTAATTCACTGTAAACAACAGTAAACTAAATACCCCAATAGTCCCTAAATTTGATAAATAAAAGTTACTCTAACTTTAATTTAAACTGAGTTGATTGCTTTAAAAATTGAGTGAAAACTACAAATTTGAAATTGTAACTTAAACTGTGAAGACTCTTCTAGTTAACAGAATGTACCAAATTGATGGAAATAGAACATTTTGTTTTATTCAATAGTAATTTCTCTCTCTCTCTCTTTTTTTTTTTTTTGTCAATGGATAAAAATGAGTAAAAGAATAGCTTTAAATGTTAATGATTCATAAATAATTTAAGAAAATGTTGAAGCATTGAGGTGCTATGATGAAATGACGAAACTGGTTATATCATTAAAATAACTGTTTGCAATAAAGAGCAAAAATGTTCTTACAACATAGGATACTTTAGAATTAGATATGGAATGACAGGAGAGATATCGTAAGTTCTGCTTCAATATAGGACAGGAGGGATTCAATACCAGCTCACGGTCTTAAAAGGTAACATGGATCTAGAGTTGATATATAGAATTATTTGAGCTTTGAGGCTATTGCTTAAAAGAGTATGAAATGATAAAAGCAATTAAAATAAAATTGAAAGAATTAATTAAAGCATAGTTAACTTTTAGAATGAATAGAATTTTTGAAGAAAAGTCATCTTTGCACAATCTGTTATAAACTTGTTTCATTAAAATTTTTGGTAGGTTTTTTGGCTTAGATTTTAAATTTACTTTGTTATAAAAGCACTTATTGCCGTCAGTCACTTTTTACCTCAAGAAATATAACAAAATATTAACTCACTTGTGAAATTATGTTCTTTTTTCAGATTATTTTTCTGTAAAAATAGAGTAATGGCAGTTGCCTTAGGGCGAACTTCAGCGGAAGAAATTGATGAAAATTTGCACTTGGTTTCTGGAAAATTGATGGGAAATAGGGGTTTACTCTTCACAAACGCCAAGAAGAAGGATGTTTTAGAGTAAGTAATTTTCATAAATGTTTTATATCCAGTATTAGGTCACCAAAGGAAAAATTTGAAAAAAAAGTCAGTGATAATTATTAATTTTCACTAAAGAATTATATTATCAAATTTTTTAAAAACTGGTTTCATGTCAACAAAATTCTTCACTTATTTTCATTCTTTGACGTTAAGGAATTACATAAAGATTCTGTATTACTTTCTTTTTTTCATATACATCGATGTAGTCATAAATTCTTTTCTTTCAGATATTTTGATTCCTACAGTCGTCCAGAGTATCCCCATGCCGGAAGTATTGCCACTGAGAGATTCGAAGTTCCAGAAGGTCCACTTGAACAATTTGCTCACTCATTGGAACCCTATCTTAGAAAACTTGGTCTTCCTACCGTACTTCAAAAGGGAGTTCCTACTATGTTATATTCTCATGTAGTTTGCAAAGAAGGGGATGTCTTGAAACCAGAGCAAGCCAAACTTTTGGTAATTTTTTTTTTTTTTTCTTAACATTTAATTAGTTTTTGCTTAATTTTTTTATTATACAAATATAGATTACATGAAGAACTTATCAAATAGAATGACAAATAAACAAATGGTTTGAATTTACAATCTTGAAATTAAAACTAGTCATATATGAACATAAAAAAAAATAGAGACAGGTAGAAACCACATAGGCCTATCTAGACTTTCTTTGAATGTTTCCCTTTAGATTTAAATTCTCATCATGCAAAAAATAAACTACTACTAATATTCATGCATCATGCAATTAATTAATTATACGTCAACTAAGTTATCATGCAAAACCAAGTCACCAGTACCCCAAAGGATTGTCAAAAATACCAACCAAAAGTACACGGCCTTTAAAAGCTAAGAAAATCATTCTACAACTTGCTTGTTCATTTATTGATCTAATTTGGAGATTGAAAGAGAGTTCCTATCAAAAATATCTTCGGGTAAACCATTCCAAAAATTAACCACTCTGTTACTGGAAAATACTTTTTCTCATTTAGATGGCATGATTTCTTTTTATCTTTTTTATTATTTCTCCTGGTAAGCCTGTTGTGAACTAGCAAAAAGAATTTATTCACATTTACATTCTCATATGATAAATATGTTTTGAAAACATGCCTCATATACATCTGAAAAATCTCTTTTCTACACAAAAGTCACCATTTATTTTAGCTCCCTATTTATTTTAGCCAGTCCTTGTAACTCTTTGTTTTCTAATCCAAAAATTGTTAATTGTTACTTCGAGCTCTACTGCTTTCAGCGCTTAAAGTCTCTCTTTAGATGAGGAACTCGAACCTGTGCGCCATAATCAATCATTGGTCGAATATAACCATTATGGAGCTTACTGATCACCTTACATTCATAATTAACTTTTGGTATATTATTCCTAACATTATTCCACATTTCTAAACACTGCTCTGACATACAGTCAGCATACAATCACACCCAAATATTTTTCTTTATCCACTTACTTTAAGTCATTCTTAATACATTTCGTAAATAAAATTTTTATTAGAATTGTAGAACCTAACATTTTCTTTTATTAAAGTTCTTTTGCCACTTTTCAGCCCAGCCAAGAAGTTAATAAATTACACTAAAATCCTTCAATATTTTTAGAAGGATAGGTCAGTTTACCGTCATCAGCAAACTTAGAAACCAAAGTTTTATTCCCTTATCCCACTTAACCAAATCATTAATATAGATTAGGATTAGAAGAGGTCTTAGCACAGAAGAGCGATGAACCCCCACTCTTTAGCTACCATGGTGATTCATTGCCACTTAATTCTGCACACTGTCTTTTGTCCTTCAATTATTCTTGTATTCAATTATGAACAACCCCTTGTAAACCACTGTTATAGCTTGCACATCAGCCTCTATATGGTGCACTTTACCAGAAGCTTTGCAAAAATTCTTATAAAATACCAGTTGACTCCCCTTTGTTGAAACAATCAGTAAAATGCTCAATTAATTCTAAGATTCTTTTGATATGATTCACCTTTCCTAAAACCATGTTAAGAGATCTTGCAAAATTTCATTTTCGACTAAATGACTTCTTTTCGACTCTTTAGTATTTTTTCAAGAACTTTTTAAAACTAATGGGGTTAAGTTATTAAGATCATCTTTGCTACTTTTCTTATAAATTGGCACGAAATAAGCAACTCTAATCCTCTGTTTTCTCAAAAACTCATTAAATATAAACCATATGCAATACTATTATTACTTTCCTTTAGGATTCTGCCATGTATACCAACAGGACCAGTAGACTTAATGTGATCAATTTGTTCAAGTAAATCTTATGTTTAGAATGCAAAGCTATCTTTTTCTAGCCTCTGACACAATGTTATCACTTAATATGTAAACACTGATGCAAAGTATGTGTTAAAAATATTGACTAATTCTTCATCAGAACTAATCCCTTTATCATTTATCTTTAAAGGATATAAACTTGAGTAAATGAAAAGGATGATAAATTGCAATTAGTATTATTGTCACTCAGTATATTTAAACTTGAAAATTTCAAAATTTGAATATTATTTGCAATTAGACTCCTTGTACTTGATATACTTCATACGTTATTTAAAATGTTGTATTTTTAGAATTAAGTAATTACGAATAAACATTACTTATGTTTTGTAAATTTATTCAAATATAAAAATATTTATTTAGAATTTAATTAAAAACTTATATATTTTACAGAAACTTTTTAATAGGCAGACTGCACAGTTCAAATTAACAATGGAATTCATGTGGTCGAAAAAGAATAAATCATTTGAAGATTTTGGAAGAACAAAAGATGTAGTGTTTATTACAAAATCTAAGAAAACATCCCAAAGATAAGAAGTTAAATTCTTCTGAAGATAAAAATGAGGAAGAGGAAAATATTGACTCTGACTCTGATGATGAAATGGAAGTGTCAGAAAAGGAGGAAGAAGTGTCAGAAAAGGACGAAGAAAATCGTGAGCAAGGATAAAAGAAAAATTTATAAATAAAAAATTTTTAGTATACGCATTTTTTAACGCCCCCAGTTTTTTTATTATAATTATTATTATTTTTATTCCCTCTCCATGGCAGTTTCCTTATTGTTGGGAGGGTGCATAGACACATTAGTATCTTCGATGAACTTCAATACTGTCTTTTTATCTATACACTTGTATGTACGTATTCCTCTGTTCACTTCGTTATAACAGCGTTTTTTTTATTTTGTATTTTTTATGATGACTTCCGGAACTCTTCGAGATGCGCGATTTTTTGCCACGGGAACAGTCGAAATACGTAGTGAAATAATTATTTATCTTAATTGTTTTGATTAAATGTCAGAAAAACTTGCAAATTTTTCTCTGTAATAGAAATTCGGGTTTTCTTAAAGTAATTTTTTTCTTGTTGGACGATTGACGTTCTTTTATTTTTCTTAGTTTTTTTTTCCAGACCTTTTTATTTACAAAATCCAATAAGTTTGTTAATTACTTATGAAATATTAAAATAAGGGAAATAAACTTCATAAAACAAATATGGTTTGTAAAAATTATAAATATAAAGCGAGTTTAATTATTCAAACCATTCAAGAAGCAAAGCTAATACCTCCAATTGAAGGTGAAAAGAAAAGAGGACGTCTAAATAACATTAGCAAACAGTTCTACTAATTTTGTACTCACCTTGTCCAACAGTGCGAAGCATATCTTCTGGGATATAAATGGCAATGGGAAAAGTATTTCTTCTGTTTTCTGTAGGTCTTTATTGAGTTCATGTGGACAAAAGAACTACCTGTCACTAATGAGTGCAACTTCTCCCTAACAGGAACACAATTCGTTCCAAATCTCCGGTTTGACATTCGGGCATCAAACGTGTTTGGTTGTCCTACCCAAGGATCTACCTATCCCACGTTAAATGATTTCGAAAAAATTCGTAGTTAAATTAGATATATTAAAAGTTTGTTCGAGAAGATAAAAAATTTACTTTACAATAATTCATCGCATATACCACAAAAAAAAATAAATTGTCTGCACCAACCACATTTGGCTCTTAATTTTTCCATAACACAAATAGTACAGTGGAAACTCAAATTACATTTATTCTTTAATTATATTCTCTCTAGAATATTAGTGGTAGAAAAGTAAGACTCTTCCAAATTTTCCAGCTGGATAGATTTAATAACTTAAGAAAAAAAATAGATATTTTAGAGCAATATGACGGCTGCATGTTAGAAGATTGAAAGGCATTCCATTTTCCGGCATATGCTAAACCATAAAAAATTTCCATAGGTTCAATTGAACCCTATGTCCACCATTGGGAACAACGTAGGTCACATAGGTTTTTCGGCATATAGTCGAAAATCGTATTGGTAATGGCGAGTCTCATAAGAAAATAACCTATTGCTTTAATAAAGTTTGACTTATGTATGCACAAAGGTTACACCTATTGGAATTTCTATAGCCCTCATTAGGGTTATATATATATATATATATATATATATATATATATATATATATATATATATATATATATATATATATATATATATATATATATATATATATATATATATATATATATATATATATATATATATATATATATATATATATATATATATATATATATATATATATATATATATATATATATATATATATATATATATATATATATATATATATATATATATATATATATATATATATATATATATATATATATATATATATATATATATATATATATATATATATATATATATATGTATATATATATATATATAATATAATATATATATTATATATTATAATAATTAATATATATATTATATATAATGGCGGCTCGTGTAAACTTGGCAAGGAGGGGCTGCAAGTTTTTATATATATATATATATATATATATATATATATATATATATATTATATATATATATATATATATATATATATATATATATATATATATATATTATATAATATATTATATATGTATATTATATATATATATATATATATATATATATATATAATATATATATATATATATATATATATATATATATATATATATATATATATATGTGTGTAAATGTAAAAAAAAAAAAAAAAAATTTCAAAACTATTTTATTTTAAAAAACTTTATTTAAAAAAAGTGACATTGCCAGACGTACGATTTTTTCCAGCGTTATAAAAAAGTAAACTTTACTTACGTAATAAAATTATTATAAGATTTTTTTTTATTTCCCAATGTTTCTTACCTAATATTCGACAAGGATTCTAAAAATATAATCCTTTTTTTTCGTACGTGAAGTAGTTTTTTAAATATGTAGCTGGCTCAAACCGGTCTGGCATATATATATATATATATATATATATATATATATATATATAATATATATATATATATATATATATATATATATATATATATATATATATATATATATATATATATATATATATATATATTATATATATATATATATATATATATATATATATATATATACGGAGGAGCTGTAAGAGCAGTGTATCTCTTACTGAATGATAAACAAATGAGAGTGGAGGTGAAAAAAGTGATTTTTGAAAGTGTTTTAACCCCAATCCTACTTTATGGAGCTGAGACATGGAGTATGACGGGAAGAGAGGAGAGTAGAATACAGTCGGCGGAGATGTATGTATTAAGAACGATAATAGGAAAGACAAGAAGAGACAGATTGAGAAAGGAAAGAATAAGAAAAGAGGTCGGTGTGAAAGCTATGCTAAATAAAATGGACGCAGCCAGATTGAGGTGGTGGGGACACTTGGAGAGGATGGAGGAGGGGAGAGTAGCCAAGAGGAGGTGGGAGTGTAGACCGGCAGGAGTAAGACCGAAAGGAAGACCTAAAGAGATGGAAGAACTCAGTGGAAGAATCTTTGAGAAGACATCGAATACCGTCTATGCAAGAACTGATGGAGGAGAGAGTGTTAGAAGACAGGAGGGAATGGAGAAGAGTGCTGGCCCCGCTGACAGGGTCTTAGACCCTTCCTGGGAGCGGTTGTAATAATAATAATAATAATAATAATAATAATAATATATATATAATAATAATAATAATAATAATAATAATATATATATAATATATATATATATATATTATATATATATATATATATATATATATATTATATATATATATATATATATATATATATATATATATATATTATATATCGAAAAAAAAAAACACAATAAATCCGATAATTTTCCTTTCACAAGAAAAAAAAACACAACTTCACTTAAGAAAATACTACAAATGACTGTTTTATTTGGTCTGTTACTCTGTTTATATTATTTATGAACTGTACGTAAAAGGACAGATCTGGCAACATTATAATATTTTCAATATTCGAAAGTGATCTCCAAGTTGCCAAAAAAAATATCGGAAGACAAACAGCAACTTCATAAAAACTGCTATTGATATTTCGCATTGTTTTTTTGGCAAGTTGCCACATTTGTCTTATTATTTAAAAACTAACAATTTGGCTGAAATTAAGGACTCCGATTTTAGAGCCCATATTTTATATAATGACGATGCGTGAAAAAAATATCGTACCCTAAAATTTGCAGTTGCAAAATGCATTTAATCCTTATTTTCTTTATTAATTTATACTTTTTATGTGTAAATTTGTTAAAAAATGAATTTAAATCACTTTTCTCTGACAAAATTTCCTATTTAAATCAAAATCATACGCCTGGTATTTTTAATTTGGAGGGGCTGCAGCCCTGGAGCCCATATAGACGAGCCGCCACTGTATATATATATAAGGTAATAATTTAGGTCTGCTAAAACTCCCACAGACTAAATATTCTTTAATCATCGAAATTTAAAGTTTCCTATAGGTTAATCGAACCCGGGCCCTATACAGCACAAAAACCAAGAGCTTTGCCTCTATACGCCACCGCCGCAGCGATATATATATTGTAAACCATTCATCTGAAAAAGTTTTTAAAAAATTCAGATTTTTGTTACCGGATTGACTCAGTATCGTAGCACGTGCGGATAACAATATTATACGTAGTATACATACTGAGATTAAAAAGGCAGGAGAAATTATGCCTACCAAATGTACAACAAATTTAAAAGTATTTGCATGTAAGCCTAAAAATCGGATTAACCTTTATAATTTTGTCAGATTAGGTGCATATATATTATGCCCAAGAAGGAATATTTTACTCGAAAAATTTGAAGAACCTTTGTACAATGAAAACTTATTTATATAATAATAACGATAATAATATAATAAAAATAATTATTAGTATTATTATTATTATTATTATTATTATTATTATTATTATTATTATTATTATTATTATTATTATTATTATTATTATTAATTAATAAATAATAATAATAAATATAAAAATGTTCTAAACTGCGACGAAGAGCAAAAATTGAAATATATATATACTTTTCTTAAAATTTCTTTCAAAATGTTACTTGCACTGTAAACGAAGGTTTGTACGGTCGGTTGAATTTCATTTGCAACCACATCGTACTAACAGAAACGCTCGAGCGGCAAGTGTGCACACACATTTCTCTAGTCCTTTATATTAAAGGATGCGTTTGGAAAATTTTTGCAACCACATAGTGTTTTTTTTCGTTTGGAATAACGTAAAATTTTTTTACATTAAATAACGCTTCACTGGAGTGTTATTTTAATAAGACGCAATTTATTAAATATTTAATCCTATTAAAAAAATTAAGAAATAAAATAAATAATAATTGCTCACTAGCTAATTTCATATAGTGATGGTTGCACAAACCTGCAACCACGTCACGAGCCTCCTCTGTTGTATATATATATATATATATATATATATATATATATATATATATATATATATATATATATATATATATATATATATATATATATATATATATATATATATATATATATATATATATATATATATATATATATCACCCCACGAAAGTGGGAAAAGTGGAAAGTGAAATATATATATATATATATATATATATATATATATATATATATATATATATATATATATATATATATATATATATATATATATATATATATATATATATATATATATATATATATATATATATATATATATATATATATATAGGACGTAACCCCCCCAAAAAATATTCAGAAATTTTAGACTCTCATCTTCTCAGTACGTGTGTTAGGTGTAAGGTAGGAATGCCTTCCTTAATATTTAAAAGTAAAAGAATAATGTTTAATGGCTCCGACTGCACATAGAAACTACGTAGGATTCTGCAAAATGTAGCCTATGGCAACTCAGGTCTCATCAGAGACCCCGTACTACTAGACTTTGTTCTGTTCGATTGTGTTTGTAGTGCTCCACGAACTCTGATTTTCCTAAACATGTCTCACTCACTGAAGATATTGTTGGTTGATTAGACAGATGATTGAAAATATCAGTAGTATAAGACTTGCATCACTTGGAGATGCATTGTCTCCTATTTTATCTGACTAATAACAAGAAACAGTGAAAGATTCAGAAATATATGATTTTTGAGGCAAGTCTAAAATACCTACCCGAGATAAAATAAAAAAATAAAATAAAAAAAAACATGCTAGCTATACGAACAATTTAGATTGACAGTCAAGGAAACACCCTGGAGAGAGATATCTCTTTTCCTAAGCCTGGTGCGCTGCATCGGGCACGATGGAGGGCGCGAGTCATCTATTCATTAAAAATGGTATTGTTCAGATCACACTCAACATGACAACTCAAGGAGAAGTTGCAATAAAAATATGTGCATTTTTTGCTGTATGGTATGTTGCCAGTTGGTTTTTAGCTCCATTAGCAAGTTCGGCTCCAAGAAATAACTTAATGTATCTCCAAGATCTTGAATGTTGTGATGATAATAAACTCTAATTAGTAGCTAGTAAATCACTTAAACGTCATTTGTGGTACCAAGGTGAAGAACTAGTAGCACTTAAGTTTATGGATGGTGAAGTACCAGTTGATATGAAACACAAAATGGTTGTAGCTATTAAGACGCCAAGAAGAAAAGGTGAAGACAGTCAGGAGAAACGATGTGTATTGAATGACCAAGATGGCACCCTCGATAAAATATTGGCAGGCTTCGTTACAGAATTTACCCTTTTTTTTTTTTTTTTTTTTCAAAATACGTCTAGACTCGTCTTTTCTCGACATAGATCCATCAAAATGGCACGACAGAAACGACTACAAGAAAGCAATGGAAACAACGCAGACACTAAATGTTATCAACGAAAAAGCTGAAAGATCTAAAGCATTAATTCAAAACTACAATAATCATCTAACGAAAAACGAAGAGCAGATGCAGTACAATCTCCAAATCGTAGAAAGTCAGAGAAAAATTTCCAAGAGTAGCCAAAGAGCAGATGAAAATGAATTTGGAAAATAATTAAGTGAACCTCTTTCAGTAAATGTGAATAAATGACAAATATGAAAAACATTGTGAATTGGACCTTTTGGGGATGCCACATTTAAAAAAGCGCGCCTTATATGGTTACCTCATTGGTGATATGGAAAAATTATATATTGTTAGAATTCATCAGTGTGCCGGTGACACTATTAAATATTCTTCAATCGGCTAAAATCTATCACATAATGTTTGTATGGCATACCTTATAATTTGAGAGGGTAAGATTTAAAAAAAATAAAAATAAACATTTTATCTTTATACTCTTGGGCCACCCATATATATATATATATATATATATATATATATATATATATATATATATATATATATATATATATATATATATATATATATATATATATATATATATATATATATATATATATATATATATATATATATATATATATATTACATAAAAGTGCAAGAATTTGCAATTCATTCCTAAAATTGTTT
>SEYY01016602.1:0-10000 GCA_009176605.1 Armadillidium nasatum
CCATCAATCCCCAAAGTTATTCCCAAAATGGACAGGTCCCTTTCTTGTAAAACGTCACATTCCTTTTAACAAACTCTTACTCCAATGTTTAGACACCTTCCAAAGAATTTATTGTACACACAGACAACGTCAAAATCGCTCCCAATCCTCCTCCCACTCATACTTCCACTACTATCTGCTCCAAATCAACCACTACCTCAACCCCACCCTCACACCTCTTCACGAATCAATCCTGCTCCAAGAGTTATCCTACTCCCACATCCCTTCCCTATTCGCCCTTCTCAACACACATCACCTACTCAACCAACACTACCTCCTCATAACCCACCACAACAACCCGATCATTCCACCATACCCACTTCTCCTACCCACACTCCACATTCTAAAACTCTCCCTCGAACAACACTTTTTTCACCCACTCTACCTCAACCAACATCTCATTCTCATTTACCCATTCCTTCACCTACCTTGGATATATTCCCTTCACCACCACGTCTTTTGTCCCCACCACCTAAAACGATAACATCCCATTCTACCCCTCCTCCCCAGAATATAGCACCTGAAGTTCCTCCTCCATCCGACCAAGATACATCTCCACCCGCACCACCTGATTACAAACACCTTGATCCCAGTTACAAACCACCAATCACTTACCAACACATACCTCAATCTTTTCCCATGACTTTACGCAGTCAGATGAAACAGCACCAACTTCAACACCCAACACAAGGCCCACAGAAAAGCTCACTTCCTTCTTCCACTGCATCCTCCCAACAATCACAGAACACTTCTTCTGAAACAATCACATTGGGTAGCAAAACTTGGGTTTTACCTCCTAAACAAAATATGCCTCGAGGTACTGGCGAACCCCCATTCCCTCCACCCAGACCCCCTGCCAGACCTCCACCTCCATCTTCTGCACCACCTCCTCCTCTACCACCAAAAACTCAAACTCTCCCACCCCAACCACCCCCTCCTTCCACTTCTCACCAAACAAATTTCCTCACAGGGGGGGAACACTTCATATACCAATATGAAGAACAAACATAAATAAATATCATCAAAATAATAACAAAGACTTATTTACATTTCCATATTGCCCAATCAACAATTATAAATGATCTCAATTTTTAAATCTACCCCAAAGGACTACAATTAATCCCATAAACATTTATTGGAACTAACAACTAGATTAACTTAATAGAAAATTGCAAAACCACTAAGCATGGCATTCCAGAACATTACACAATTTTGGAAATAGCCTTAACCACTACTATTTCTATTTTATTCCTTTTCATATACACTTTAAAGACAAAGCTTTCTACTAAATTAAAAACTCAAAACAGAAGTAACCATAATACACTACCACAACCCGAACCAATCTCTTGAACTTCCTACTACTCCAGAAACTACCTAGGCAAAGCCAAACATCTAGCATTCATATTTTTTTTTCACAACCCCCCGAGTTTCTATTAACTTTGTTAATAGTATTATCTTAAAATTATCTTAATTTTAAATCACTTAAAATAAAAACTGATTATTTTCTGAAACAAGATAGGAAATTTTGATTTTACAAAAAGTAGATAATACTCCAGATATTCAAAAAGCATAGGACGTACTGGAGGGGTAAGATATTTCTCTGATCTTAAATTTTTTTTTTCATAATAAAACTATTTTCGAATTATTTAAAATATTGGTTTAAAATCTTCATTGATATTACGAGGAAAATTTTAAAGAAAATTTTGTCAAACGATTTTCATTTTTCTACTGTTATTGTCTTATTATTATTATTATTATTATTATTATTATTATTATTATTATTATTATTATTATTATTATTATTATTATTATTTAGATCAACATGATTATAGTCAAAACCCTTATTATTTATATAAACCTAGCGTTTGCCGATTTCTCTCTCTCTCTCTCTCTGACTTTTAACCAATATTAGAATTTTAATTTTATTACAGTATTGTCATTATTTTCATTTATTAATTTTAATTTTTTGATGTTAGATTTTTTTAGTCCTACCATAATTGATTCGCAATTCAGTTTGTATTTTACTGTTATATTATTATTATTTATTATTGTAGGATTATTTTGAGTCTTATCTGATACATTTATTATTGAATGTTTATATTTAATATTTTTTTTTGTATTCCTATATTTATTATTATCATAATCATTAATTTCATTTGTGTTTTCCATATAATTAATGCTGTTCATAATTTCAGGTTCCCATCACAGAGTTGTATTAAACATATATATATATATAGATGTTATCTTATTTTACCTAAAAAGAAGTGTTATTATATATATATATATATATATATATATATATATATATATATATATATATATATATATATATATATATATATATATACCATCCCTCACGGGCATAGCTTACCATCCCTCACGGGCATAGCTTTTTTCAAGAGGGGGTATAATTAAATTATTTAAAAAAAAAAAAAATCTTGATCCTAACGTAGATCCCTCAGGTAGGCGAAGACAGAGGATTTAGAGATAGTTATATATACAGCAGGAAAAACAAAAGATAGGGAGTTCTACAGAAAAGAGGTGGCTTTAAAGGGGGAGGAACTACAAGTAAAAGCCTGGAATTCGCAATGCTCACTCAAAGTTCTTGTGCAAGCAAGGCACCCCATGTGCTGCGACGGCGATGCAATGGTGGTGGAATGAGAGAGGCATAACTGAGTTGGAGAGGGTTGAAGGAGGTGGAATAGCTCCGGAATCGTCTAAGGTAGAATTAGAGGCAAAAGTTTGAGCGATGTGTTCAGCTTTAGTAGAACGTAAAATGGCAGTTGTACCATCAGAAGAAACTAGAGGAGCGAAAGAGGAGAAAGTTAGTCATTTTTTTTTTTTTGTGCAAAATGCTAGAAGGGCGAGAGGAAAAGGAATCAGAAAGATTATTGCATTTGTGGCAGAGAAAAGAGATTTTGGTATCTCGAAGAAAAATTTTGCACGATTCCTTGATAAAATATAAGTTGAATGAGTTTCAGGAGTTTGAAGAGGATGGTAATATCTTAAGGAGGCATCCCTGCGGCGTATATCGCGAGAACAAGCCAAAGTTTGTTAGGTTTAGTATAAGGGAAAGAATATAGAATGTACGCCTCCCTGCCAGAGAGAATCACCTCGGTTATGCGCTCTGCACACTCAGAGGGACCCTTCCCACGAAGGCAGTAATCATTCCATGGGAAATCATTGAAGTACTACCGAAAGTCAGACCAGATAGCAACACCGAAGAGCCAGAAACGTCTCCTCACCGAAGGTGGGTACCGTTATTGCGGAAGACTTGAAGAGACAGAACAAGATACGGAGATAAGAAGGTGATCGGATAAACCCAGACGAGGAAAAAGTTTAACAGTATATGAGGTTAAGAAAAGATCAAATAAATTTGGTTCATCACCAATACGGTCAGGGATACGGGTAGGGAGGTGCAAAAATTGCCCAAGGTTATTCAGGATAGAAAAGCCGAAGACTAGTTCTTCGGCTGTATCATGAGAACTAGATGAAAGCTATTGGCAGTGTTGAACATTAAATCACCTAAAATGATGATTTCGGAGATAGGAAAAGAAGAAAGTATGTGCTCTATTTTGGAGTTTAAATAGTCAATGAATTTTTTATAGTCAGTAGAATTAGGAGATAAATAGACAGAACAAATAAATTTAGTAGTAGAATTGCAAGAGAGCTTAAGCCATAAAGTTAAGAATTCAGTAGACTCCATTTTAGAGACACGAGAGCAAATAACATTGTTGCAAACATATGCGGAACACACGCCTTTAAAATTGAGAATAGAGACAGTAGGGGGTGACAGAATAAGGTTTGCTGTCAGCACACTTATACATTTGAGTTTTGGTTAGGAAAAAGAGATGAGGCTTAGAAGAAGAAGAGAGAGATGATGTTCGACAAAGGGGGAATTAGAAAAAAGATTGCGAATGTTACAGAAATTAATAAAAAAAGAACACCTTGGGCCAGGGCAAGCCGAACGCGGGGTCTTGGCGTCACCATCTCCATCATCGGAGGCCGCCAACTCTAAAGTGATGATGGGGTGAGGAGTGGATGAAGGGCATTCTTTGGATGTCGCCCCCCAAAGCATCTCTGAGGCTGCTTTGAGTGTCACCATTTCTTTTTCTAGAAAGGCAATGTACGAGTAAGCGCTTGTAAATTTGTTGGAACATGAGAAGGGAGTTCGGGAACGAGAAGTGGGAACATAGACACTCCAATATGATGAGAAGGTGCACTAGAGACCCTCTGAGAAGGTGAAGCGCGAAAAGGTATGAATCAAAAGGGAACGGAGTGAAACGGAATGGTCTAGCCCATCCTATCACTCAGCGGGTTATGCCCAATGGGGGGTACCTGCATCGCTTCGGACAGCGCTTTGTCCTCCCGTGTATATATATATATATATATATATATATATATATATATATATATATATATATATATATATATATATATATATATATATATATATATATATATATTGGTTACCATCTTAATATGTTACTAATGGATTAATTAAGGATTAAAATAAAAATAAACTATTTAAAAAAAAAAGACCCAAATGGTATGAAGTAAATGGCATGAAAATAAATTGAAAAGCAGTTTTATGTATTTCAAAACAAAATTTTAGTTTAAAGCAACATATCAATGTTCTGGAAAAAAAATTATCATGAAACGGTTTCAAATGTTACGTAATAATAAAAATTTACATAATTTAATTAAGTAATTAAATGAATAAACAATTAAGAATAACAAGTTAATCTATGCTATACAAAGAGTAAACTGTCCTAATTTGACCAAAATCGGATCTGTAGTTACAGAGATATAGAATGTGAGCCAAAAAAAATGCAATTAACGATTAATTAGTAGTTAATTAATAGACAATTTGGAAAATGAAGAAAAATAATGTTTCGTGGTATTCGAAACTTTACAGTCACAAAAACTGAACATTCCAAAAAATGTAAGACAAAGGGTTTAAGTTACTTAAAAAAATCTGGTATCGGTATCGATCATTTTTTGCCGATACCGATACTTAACAGCTCGATACAGATACCGATGCCGATACGATACTTAAAAATATGCCGATACTCTCCGATACTGATACCGATACTTCACTTCTTCCCTAATATATATATATATATATATATATATATATATATATATATATATATATATATATATATATATATATATATATATATATATATATATATATATATATATATGCATGGGTGATTCGTCTTGCCTTGTTTATAATATCACAACAAATGCTCCCAGCCAAGTATGTCTGCTTTCAGACTTGCCATACATATTGTTAAATTTGAATTTTTTTTTTTAAATTTCTTTTTTGATTTTTCGTAATTATCAGACAGTAAGCAGATTAAGAGTTCGATCTCAGGATACTTGTACTAATTATGTGAATTGCACAGACACAGAGTCACATAAGATATGTTATTTTATTACTTATAAATTTTCAACTTATATTAGTAATTAATATAGAGAAATTTGTTTACCATTATTAAATATGACTACAATACGAATTATTAATTTAATATGTAAGTATATTTACATTTATGAAGAATTAATTATTATCAATGGGACACTTTCATTCAATTTACTGAAAATAGGGTCGCTTAATTACCCATAACAATAATTTTCTCATTAATGATAATATTTAACTACATGTAAATCAATACTTAAATTTTGTTATGTTAGACTTTGAGTCCTCTGACGCTAACGGGACTGTATATTACCAGTTTAATTAATAATTGATCTACAGTTTGTCTTTCCCCAACAATATTTTATTAAAAAAAAAAAAAAAAAAAAGATATCCAGAATATGAGATCCATTATATTAGGTCCTTAATAAGAAATCCAAGATATGAAATCACAGATATGAAATCCAGCATACGAACATTAATTCCAAGATACAAACTGTAATTACCATTAATAAGTATGATTATATTTAATAGAATTGTGATGTACTTATTTTCACATGATATTGGACAAAAATAATTAGTTTTTAAAAGAATTCAAATAATTACAACTTTCAGTAGCAAGGGCTGGTCTGTCTATTTAATAGTATTATATGAGATGGCTGTTATGAGAAGGCTTTTATATATTTAGATATTTATACTAAAACTATATAGTAAAGCTAATTATCACCACAATTATCGATTAATTACCAATCTCTTAAAATCTATGTTACTATATGTATTATATTCATACATTCAACAATCCCTGTGAAAGAGAAATAAAAATTTGAAAAGAAAAACAATAAAAATTTGAGAACAACCAAAAGGTTGTATTTCCAAAATACTTATCTTAAGTTAGGACACATGAATATCAGAAGGAAAAGCATTTGACATAGACCAAGCTATATGCATAAGCATTACACAATCTGGACAGCAGGAAGAGTTTAGGTCTAAACTATGCACACACACAACCTGTGGAAGAGGAATGCAAAAGGTTTGAAACCTCACAATATATATATATATATATATATATATATATATATATATATATATATAATATATATATATATATATATATATATATATATATATATGCTTATTATTTTTTTTTTTTTTTTTTTTTTTTTTTTTTTTTTTTTTTAATAATTATTTAATAAAATATTTAATTAATGTAATATTAAATAAAATATATATATATATATATATATATATATATATATATATATATATATATATATATATATATATATATATATATATATATATATATATATATATATATATATATATAGGGGAGAAGATCCAACCAATAATTTTGTGCATCTTCCAACTCATCAAACAGCATGGCTTGTAGAGACCTCAATGGGATTCTATGTGAATTTTCAATGAGGCCATTACTCTAAGGGGTATAAGCAGAAGTTATGTCAGGATCCTAGCTCCACACAAACACTTTTGAGTGAATTAGAAATAAACTGTCCTCCATAATCAGAAACATAAGTTCCTGCAACTCTAGCTACGGATAGGAATTCTCTGGTAATGACCTCCACAATTGTAGAGGTTTCAATGTTTTTTAAGGGGAAAGCAAAGAGATAGCGAGAGAATCTATCAATCAATGTTAAAAGATATTTATAGTTTTTGCATGAAGGCATTTTAAGTATGTTGATATGGACCACCTGAAATTTTGCAGATACTGGCCTGTAAGATTCATACCGTGGGCTTACTTTGCATAGAGGTTTAAAGTTCTGACATGAATCACAATTTAGAACAAACTGCTTCATGTACTTAGGTATATCCTTCCATACAAAACACTTTCTTCTTGACTCCAAAATGCCCAAGTGAATGTGAATAAGAGATAACAGGAGTAATAAAAGATTCTAGAACAAAGGTACCAGGTGAGAGTGGAACAGGTTCATCAACAACCAAGGAGAGCAAAGAATTTTTATAGTAGTAGTTTCGCTTAAACAGCTTAAGACTAGTATTTTCTTGCTTAAGTATTTTTGAAGTTGAATATCAGCTTCTTGAGCTGCTTGCAGTTCTTTGTAATCAATTTTGCACTGAAGTAATTTAAATACTTCGTTGGCTGAAAAATTGAAAATAGATGACAGTGAATAACAGTCACCCTCTGTTAAAGAATCTTGCTGGGGAGAAAGCTCTGTTGTAACCAATGCTTCATCACAGGGTGCTTCAGGAAGGACATCTGTTACATGGTCTCGTCTTCCAAGTCTGTGTAAAAGACTTCTTGCCAATTCTACATCTGTATTTGCTGCAGAATTTGAAGGAGCTGGTAATTTCAGTGAACATTCATTGGGCTGTTGAGCAGGATTCCTACTCAGAAAATCGGCTAGAATATTTTCTTCAGAGTTTATATGGTGTATTGGCAAATTATATTCAAACATCAAAGTTAGGTAATTTGCTCTCTTCTAGCAAGTGATTTGCGTCAATCTCTTTTTTTTAAGTGACTCTGTGACTGAAAGGTAGTCACTAAACATTCATCTTTCATTTTATTACAATATGCTAAATTTTCTTAACAGTCTTAACTAAGGCCAAGAGTTCCTGGCTAAAAATACTATAACTCATTTCAGTTATAGTATTTTTAGCAAGGAACTCTTGGCACAGTTTTTTCATTTTTGCTCAAAACTATTCCACCAGCTAAGGCAGTGTGACTGGCATCCGTAAATTAAGTATATGGGCATTATTGGATGGTAAACCCAAAGGTGTAGCATTTTTCAGAGCCATTTTGTCTAGATTGTAAACTTCTTCAGCCTTGGAATTCCATTTTACTCTACATTGAGAGTATGGTGCACCTTGAGAAAGAAAGAAGAGGAGAAACAGTATTAGAAATACCAGGAAGTGAAGAGCAGAAATAATATATACTCCCTAAGAAAGAACACAGATCTTTAATTGTCTTAGGTTTTGGAATGTTTACTATAGAAAGACTTTTATGCTCATTAGGGAGCATAAAACTGTCAGACACATCAAAATCTAGATATGTAACATTTGATTGTCCAGTTTGGCACTTATCAGCAATATAGTTTTAAATTAAAAGCGTTTAGCCTATCAAATTCCATTTCTAAGACTTTTAGATGCTCTTCATGAGGTGGAGTAGCAATAAAAATATCAGTACAGGTATACCTTGCATAGTACGGTTTCAATCAATGCAGTTTCACTATAGTGCAGATTATTAATTTTAAAATTAGTAATTTTTTTATATTAATTGAAAACGTAAGCATACTTCCTGTATTTTATGATAACTGCACTAGACACACAGTTTATTATTATTCAGTATTCAACTATTCATGCTACATTTAAGTTGTGTTATTTATAATTTTAAAATTTTTAAAATTGTTACTTTTTTTTTTTTTTGTATGAAGTCCAAAGAAGAAACCAGTGCAAACTTTAATATTGCATTTTTAGCAATAAAAATTGAAATTTTTAAATATTCTTTTGTATGAGTCCAAAGAAGAAACCAGTTTAAACTTTAATATTGCATTTTTAGCAATAAAAAATGAAATTTTTAAATATTTTGTTCAATTCAATTCATTTTTACTGTTTGATAATTGACAATTCTTTGTAGTTTTGTTTTCCAAATGTGTAAATTGCCTTGCGTATCTACTTGTCACTAGGGACTGACCGGGGTAGTCTAAAATTTGTAAAGAGGTCAAAAGCACTGAAATTTTAGGTTAAGAAAATTAGATATAATTTTAATTGAGATTAATTTCATTACAGGAATACCTCGGTAATACAGCGGGTATGGTTCCAGATCACCGCCGCAATGCGAGTCACTTGCATTTTTTTTTCACTCGCTACAACATATGAACATCTTAAAATTTGTTTACACTATCATTTATTATTTGCGCAATAGTTCTAGGCTAGCTAAAAATAACAGTTTCAATTTAAAAATAAAATACGTAATGAAGGGTAAATAAAATAAAAATAATATATTTTAGCTTTAAAAACTTTATTAATATCATTGAAGGAAGTTGAAGGGGATTAGTGAGACTCGTCATCTGACCCTTCAACGAATCTAATTCTCTTGCTTGGTGGAGAGTCTATCGTTAATGTTGATGGTTGTTCTTTTAAAATCTTTTCCTTAGAGTTAGTAACTGTGCTTACTGTTTGCCGAGCTAGGACTAGCCTACGGCCTATCTCAGCGTTCGAAATACCTTGCTCATGTAAGTAAATCATTTCAAATTTTTTTTCCAATGAAAGACTTCCTACTCTTCTTTTCACTAGTCTTAGGGGCCACGTCTATATGGGTATACAATGTATACGTAATATAAATGCGTATTAACACAATTGTAACACTGCTGTTTTAAATTTGGTGGTCAAGTGGAGAGCGATGCGCGTGTTATGAATGCTGCGTTCAAACTGAACGCCTCATGGGAAATTTGTTGATTAAAAGCTGTACAGCGCATAGTTGCTGCAAGAGCGAGACAAGCGCCGTATGAGCGAAGCGCCGTAAAACGAGGTATACCTGTATAAGGAAGAAGTAGAATAGTTAAC
>SEYY01016602.1:15000-36935 GCA_009176605.1 Armadillidium nasatum
CAACCAAATCTTTATGGGAGGATCTAAAATCAAAACACAAAGATGAACATTCACTATACTATCAGAAGAGGAGCGGTCAAAAGGAAAAGAAAATATTGAAAACAAAAAAATTTTCATTTTCTTATATTTTGTTTAATTTAATCCACCATTGATACTTGATATTTAATCCATCATACTTGTCAATAATGGTAGCCAACTGCAATGGAGGAATTCTGTATCATTAAAAATGAACTAAACATTACCATAGGAGAAAAGAGATTGAACAATCTTATACTAATGAGGATTGAACATAAACTTCTGCATGAAGTGGATACATCCCATATGATCAACAAATTTGCTCATGTTTAATGTAGAAAAATTAATATTTATACAATAATGTTAACTTTGTTGTTACTTTTGAAAATGATAATTACTATGCAAATTAGAAATGTATATATTCAAATAGATTTGTGTTGTTATTTTAAAAATATAGGGCCCCTTTCTTAACATATGCTACAGGTCCTTCACTATCTAAATCCGGCCCTGATCCAGCTCTTCTCCTTGCATACTAGCCTTATCTCCTCTCTTCCTGCCCACATCATTCACACCACTTACATTTAAGGAAGCAATTTTAAAATCCCATCCTTATTATTTTATTACATATTTTCTTTGTTTCTTCAAAATAGCTCCTTCATTACAACTGTCCTTGGGAATAAAAACAATAAAAATAGTGACTAGGAGAGTGTTCAATCTTTTGTAGTCACTTGTCTTCAACCATATTTCAAGAGCTAAACATTTCCATAATAAAACCTAAAAGCTGCACACCTTAGCTCAGTTCCTTAATTTCCTTATCATTAGTACTAAAATCTTCTGTATTCATTTTTTTTTATTTCACTTATTGAGAGCAAATGCCAAAGGTCTACTAAAATTTCAACCAGAGTTGGGGAGAAAATCGGAAACCTGTTCAAATTAAAGACGGAAATGCTCCGATACACGGCGTTTGAAGGTGTGTAAGTCATAGGAAGTTGGGAAATAGATGAATTAAGTTTTAAAATTTACTTATAGAAACGAAAATTACAAAATTTTCTTTGATTTCTTATTTATTTGCAGTTATTAAAATTTAAATTCTCACACATCAAACTATTGAAAAAGTAATAAAGTTGTTTCAGCGAATTACTTCAGTTATAATTAATTTTTAAATAAAAAATAAGTAAATTATAAACAATAAACTAAGATAAATTCATTTGCACTACTAAAATTCTCTTCAAACAGTTCATAAACATAAATTGATAGGGCCTTCCACTTCAGAGATCACTTTACTTTGATTTTTATTAACCATTTAATTTTTATCCACCTATTCACCACTTTGTAATTTTGAATATTTCTCTTTTGCAGGATTTTATGGATGGTTCCAATTTACTCTCTGGATGCGGTAAATTAATTATATTAATTTTCGTTCATATAAAATTGATTATATTATTGATTTTAAGACCAATCCAAATCCTGAAAGGTGATCATGAAACAATTAGTCATGATTAAAAAAAAAAAAGATTTTATTTGCATTTGCATATTTCATTTTAATTTAAAAATGTTACAATATTGAAATTACTAAAAATTTAAATCAGTCTATTCACCTAAGGTAGGAGTCATCACCCTTCAAAGTTATTTCTATCCTGTGTTTTCATATATATATATATATATATATATATATATATATATATATATATATATTATAATATATATATATATATATATATATATATATATATATATATATATATTAAGGATGCAATGATACTAAAATTTTTACTGATACCAATGCCAAGACTTAATTTGACCAATACCGATACCAATTCTGAACTTTTAAGAAATATATATATATATATATATATATATATATATATATATATATATATATATATATATATATATATATATATATATATATATAATATATATTATATATATTTGTACGCACGCACGCACGCACGCACGCACGCACACACACACACACGCACACACACACACACACACACACACACACACACACACACACACAAATACACACACACACACACACACAGTATATCTACATACGATCCCAGTAAGACTCTAGGGCCTATTAGCGGGGCCAGCATTCATCTCCATTTAGATCTGTTGTAAATAATTCTATCCTCCACCAACTGTTCCACCATAGACAGCTGATGTCGCCTCAGTGAATCCCCAACTGACTTCATGCATATCTTCCTGGGTCTCCCTCTTGGCATCCACTCTGACCTCCCTCTACCACCTCTCCCCCCCCCAGCATCTTCCACATGTGTTCCCAACCATTTCAGTCTTGCTGCATCTATCTTTTGAATTATTGGTCCATCCCTATACTTTATCTTGTTCTTTTGCTTCTTATACTCTTCCTCCTGGTCCTTCCCATCATCAACCGCAGCACCTTCATCTCTGCTGCTTGAATTGTGCTTTCTTCACTTGTTGTCATACTCCAAGTCTACTCCACATAAAACAAAACTGGGGTCAGAGTACTTTCAAAAATTACTCTCTTTTCTCTTATATCAGTTCATTTGTCGAGCAAGATTGGGTACAGTGCCCTCACCACTCTACCATATTTCTCTATCCTGTTGGTGATTTCCAGCATATTTCTTTATTTCCTTGTGAATGCTCCCCCCTCAAATACTCGCATCTCTCTACCACCTTCACGTTCTCGTCATTCACCTTCAGCACAAGCTCCTCTCCCTCCTCCTCCCTAATACTTATAAACAGTTCTGTCTTTTCCACATTCATGCGCAATCCTGCCTCTTTAAGCTTTTTAGCAAAACTTCTTATCACCTCTCTAATTTCTCTCTATCTTGGCTCCGCTTATATATATATATATATATATATATATATATATATATATATATATATATATATATATATATATATATATATATATATATATATATATATATATATATATATATCTTCTGTGGTGAGTAAAGACCAGAAGCCTATTAATTTACACCAGAGTTGGGGCGATACCGATACACGGCGCTTGAAAGTGTGCAAGTCAAAAGAAGTTGGGAAAAGAGATAAAGGGAGTGTGTACCATACTTTACTAGTAGAATACATTTAAGATTAGGCATAGCAGTTTAAGTCTGAGACAGAGAAAGTATAAGACTGTATAGAAAGGCGTGTTGCACGAGCGCTTTTCAATGGGGAAGAAATGCAATGGGACAGTTCAAAAGAGCAGTTCCGTTGTACCAGAGAAAGTATAGAGTGAGTTATGCAACAGTTCGACAAACAGAAAGAGATTAGAGATAATTAGTGAGAGCAGAAGAGTTGTTAAGACGAAAAACCTTAGACTCCACCTTGTCAAGGAGAGCTACGTGAGTGAAACCGCCCCAGAAATGTGAGTCGTACTCCATACAAAGGAGAACAACAACACTATAAAGAGAAAACAACTGGATTGAGAGAGAGAGAGAGAGAGTTAAACCATATTAAAATTTCCATGTATTCTTCTAATAAGACTAGATTACAAGGTAAATTTTAATTATAAAAAGTACTATAAATTTACATAATAAAGGATATCCTATACAGGTTAATATGAGTATGATAAATGTGTTCTTTTAAATATTCAAAATCTACTGTAAATTCAAATAATAGGCCCTTGGCCCAAAATCATATTTTAATAAATTAACAATTCTGCAATTTATATCTCATGCCATTTCAACAGATTTATTCAATCGGACGAATTTCACTTAACATGATTTTTCTTGGGTTTTCTGAAAATCTTTTAATCTTAAAAAAAGGTATCCAATCGTTTTAATTAAGGGTAATTTAAACCAGAATTTAACAAAAACAAGTCACTTCTCTTCAAATGTAATTCCATAGTGCCTAAACCTAAGGCAATTTCAAAATGTTTTTTAGCCTTTTAATGGATTTTCAGTTCATAATTACATTGACAATAACATTAATTACACATTTATTTAGCCTATTTAATGCATATTACACATAAAAAAAATGAAAAACGGGTAGGAAAACAGAATTAAAAGCTAATTATTTGTACATGGAATATGGCGTACGCCACTTTTATTGTTTACAAAAACGCCACAAAAGCCATTTAAGCGGAAACGAGCGCCTGTATATCATAGTCTTCTACCGAGTAAAAAGATGGTTCATTTTTATGACGGTGTTTATGTCGTCAGCACCGAACTATGACGCCACACTCACCGAAAGTTGAGGAAAAACGGCAATCAACCAAAAAGCCAGCGATCCGCTCGCTTTTGCTCGGTTTCTCAATGCAGCTAATGACATCACGAAATGTATCCAAATAGGTACACGTTCAATATATATATATATATATATATATATATATATATATATATATATATATATATATATATATATATATATATATATATATATATATATATATATATATATATAAGCCAAAATATTTTTTTTAATTAGGAGAAAAATTGTTTTATGTATTTTATTTAACATTTAAAAAAAATGTTTTTCAGTTGTACCTTTTCACTTTCCTGGTTTATTCATTATTCATCACATTAAATTCTACTATAGCTCTTAATATATATATATATATATATAATATATATATATATATATATATATATATATATATTATATATATATATATATATATATATATATATATATATATATATATATTATTATATTATTATTATTATTATTATTATTATTATTATTATTATTATTATATTATTTGGGTACAACTTATAATTATTTTCTTCTTAGGGGTACACGATCAAAATAGTTTGGAAATCGCTGGTCTAGATACATGTATATATAGTGTGTGGTAAGCAGCACAACAGAAAGAAAACTGATTTATATGGGCCTACCTACCTACCATAGCTTCCATGTTATCCTTATCTATCGTGCTGTCGTCTAACTCTTAATGTACCCGAAATTAATTATACTTTCTTTTAAAAAAAATAAATCATACAAAGATCAAACACTACGTTAAACAATTAAACATACTTAAAAAATACCTTTTTTTTGCGCGGGCGAGCGTCGCACATTTCCTCGTCTCCAATTTCTCTGATTGGTTAAAATTTTTTAATGCTAGATAAAGATTCGTTCTTTGCAAATTTAAATTCGCATTAGTCAAAATTCTTGCATTATGTCACTTTCCTTTAAAAAATCCCTCCGAAAGTTGCATTTGCTAGATTGTATCTAGACAATGTGATGAATTATTTCGTCTTTGTCTCTCTACTTCAGCCTTCCCTTCTTGCTGAAAATGTGCGTTCATTCAACCCATATATATATATATATATATATATATATATATATATATATATATATATATATATATATATATATATATATATATATATATATATATATATATATATATATATATATATACCATTTCCGGCATGATGCTGGGTGGTGTTGGCTGCAGAAAGTTTTCATATTCCTGTAACCGTACGTGGGAAGAAAAAAAAATGGTTAAATGGGTTCCCATCCTCAAGAACCATGCAAAGAACTATTCTTCATTTGTCCTGACTGCATCGAAATATAGACTAAATATCCTTTATCGACCAGAAGTTACCTAGAAGAAGTTTCAAAAATTTCCAATTTTAAACATTTGTTGCTGAAAGTTATTCAAAAGAAATTTTAAAAATTTTGTTGCTTTACAAATTATTTATATTCAAATATTAGTTAAAAGACCTGGCTCGAAAATTTTGTTGCTCCTTTTGAATTTGTTAAACTATTAATTTTGATTTAACTTATATTATTGATTTTAATTTCAAATGTCAAATTTAAAATTTTTTAAAAATATTTTCTTCATTTCCTAAATTTTTTTATTTACTTCTAAATAACAATCTGGATTCACTTCGTGCATTCAGTCTCTTGTCTCCTTCTTTCAGAAAAATAACTAATAACATTTCTTCAGGAGACTCCAGTTCTTTAGATTGCTTAACCCTTTCTCTGTCTCTTCTCTCTTCTTCTTTCTCAGCTGTTTCTAACGCGTCCAACCACGATATAAATATATATATATATATATATATATATATATATATATATATATATATATATATATATATATATATATATATATATATATATATATATATATATATATATATATATATATAGTATAGGGTCCATCATCATAGATGAACCGGTTCGAAAAAACCTGAGCGATCTTTTCTGCATTTGCGCGCAATCCTGCATTCTCAGGGACCTTCCTGACATTTTCTTTGTCGGTTCACGGACCCACGCGGACCCCTGGACCCCCAGATTCGAACAAATTTCAGTCGGACTGAACCACAAAGAATAAGGTCAGGAAAGAAAGTGAGGTGAACGCAGCGATTTTGCAAACTCCGGCAACTTCCTGATACCATTTTTGGGGGTTCACGGAGCCCCCGCTGGGGCCCCTTCCCCAGATTTGAGGCCAATTTCAATGGGTTGAACCCCCCCAAAATGGTGTCAGGAAAGAGCGTGAGGTCAGTCTGAGCGGAGTGATTTGCATTGCAAATCAGAATCCCGTTCGGGTATTTTTTTCGAGCCGGTTATTCGGTTTAAAAACCCGCTCATCTAAGAGAGTTCCAACATCTTAGATGAACTGGTTTTTAAACCGGATAACTGGTTCGAAAAAAAACAACGGTCTTTTCTGCATTTGCGTGCAATCCTGCATTCTCAGAGACCTTCCTGACATTTTCTTTGTTGGTTCACAGACCCACGCGGACCCCGGACCCCCAGATTCGAACAAATTTCAGTCGGATGGAACCGCAAAGAAAATAGTCAGGAAAGAAAGTGAGGTGAACGCAGCGATTTTGCAAACTCAGGCAACTTCCTGATACCAGTTTTGGAGGGTTCACGGGGCCCCTTCCCCAGACTTGAGGCCAATTTCAATGGGTTGAACCCCCTAAAATGGTGTCAGGAAAGAGGGTGAGGTCAATCAGAGCAGAGTGATTTGAATTCCCTCCAGGTTTTTTTTTTCCGAACCGATTATCCGATTTAAAAACCGGTTCATCTAAGATCTCGCTACATATACTACTATATATATATATATATATATATATATTATATATATATATATATATATATATATATATATATATATATATATATATATATATATATATATATATATATAATATATATATAGTCGTCTTGGTGGTGAAAAGAGCCATGCCACATTTATTAGGTAATTGAGTTAGCTGCATCACATGAACCAAAAAATAATCACAAAATAAAGTGTTATATTAGGTCTGTACCAAATGTTATTGTGTTCAGTGTATAAATAAAATAGATATAAACAAAACAATAATTTACATAAAGTTTTAAACTTTATTCTCCTTTTTCTCCAAATAACAAGTGTGTGGCTTAGCTTCCTTCACGTCCAATACGACGATATATATATATATATATATATATATATATATATATATATATATATATATATATATATATATATATATATATATATATATATATATATATATATATATATATTATAAAAATTATAATTGGTAGTTGCCAGTTTAAATATTCTTCTAGTTAGAAAAGAGGCTCATGTTTCTGGAGACTGGAGTTAAAGTCAAAGGTTGCCAGTTTTGAGTTCATACCTTTATGCTTTTTGTGATTGTTCTATACAGTCGAGTCGAGCAAATTTAACAATCCTTTTTACGTTTATGATTCTCTGGATCTAGTCGTGCTAAAATTATTGTTCTTGACTTTTCATTGCGTCTGCATATTTTAAGATCATATATTTCGTCTGTTTAGTTCAAAATATTGATCTAATTCTTCGACGCATAATTCTAAGAATTCAAAGTATTCCTTTTGCGTACTGAAAGAATATTCTAGACTTCGGTTCAATTGCTTGTATAGTCGTTAAATCTAGTCATAATCAAGTGCAAGTGATTGTATCGGAGTGCGAGTATTCTTGAAGTAATAGTTACATTCAGAGTCTTTCGTGTTTATATTCGTTAAATCTTAGAGAGCTCTGTTTGATAACACTTAAACTACTTATTCTTGGAGGCTGAGGACGGATAGAATATATTCGTCTTTAAGCGGTGAGAAAAACACAATTTTTCTCAAAGCTTTTACTAAAGTAATAACATCTCCGATTATTTAAGTATTACATATTTATATAATCGACAAACTCCAGTCTCCAGGAAAGAATATAGCCTCCAAATAACTAAACCTCTAATTAATCGATATAAATAGTCGACTAAACTATTAATATTGAACTTGCAAAAATCCTTACATCCGGATATATTTTTGTTCGCACATTGAACAACCTTAATGAAATAATCTACCGTTGATTATTTTAATATATATATATATATATATATATATATATATATATATATATATATATATATATATATATATATATATATATATATATATATATATATATATATATATATATATATATATATATACCCTTTACGGACGACCGGCATGATTTTGTTCCATTTAAACAAATGCATTTTAATCATAAAATACCAAGCGCAAAATCATTTTGACTAACTGGTTCAACTCGGTGCCGTTTCGGGAATATTCGATCAAACAAGATAATTAATAATCGTTCACGTGTTTTTTTTTATTTACCATTAGCCTACATGGTGTCAAGGTGCTTTCTTGTTGCCACATTTGTCAGTTTTTATTGTGTTATTGCAGTTTCAGGTAAGCCAAATGTATGAAAAATTTCAAAAATGTGCATTGGGTGTTACATAATGTGTTTATAGTGTAAATACTTATTATTATTGACCTTAGAGATGACCATTTTCTAATTGTTCAAAAAATGACCAGTTGACAACTCTAAGAAGAATGTTTTTTTTTTCCCCACAGAAATGAATGCATCACGGTTTTATAGAGGTAAATTTCGAAATTGCAGTGATATTATGGAAGATGATATCATATCTAATGAGGATTATGAAGACACAATTGAAATTAATTTTAGTAAGAAAAAAAACTAAGACAATAATTAGATAAACAGGTAATTTCAATTATGCATAGGCTGATTTTATGTTAGTGAATATTTTTTTCATTATAAATTAAAAAATCAGTAATATATATATATATATATATATAATATATATATATATATATATATATATATATATATATATATATATAATATATATATATATATATATATTATAGAAAGTGATGATGGCTAAGATGTACCAGAAATCAGTTTGGGCGACCAAGAAAAGGAAGAACCTGCTGAACAGGTTGAAACAAATGGGAAAACCCAAGCTTCATAAGTTCAGTTCGGAGGATGTTGTGACACATGAAGGCAAGATTCATCACCTTGGGGTATTATCTTTAAAGAGAGTACCCCTCGAGATATTCCTGAGTGGACGTAGTATTCCCCAAGGTAAATTCACTTCGTCAACATATTGAGTATTCTCAACAGTTTTTCGATAATGATATTCTAGATATTAGGGATGGAGCGATACCAAAATTTTTCCGATACCGATACCAAGATTTTCAACTTGACTGATACTGATACCCCCCAAAAAAATAGTGATACCAATACCAATTCTGAACTTTTAGGATAAATATATATATATATATATATATATATATATATATATATATATATATATATATATATATATATATATATATATATATATATATATATCCTCCAGTAAGGCTCTAGGGGCCTGTCAACGGGGCCAGCACTCATCTCCATCTAGAGCTGTTATAAATAATTCCATCTTCCACCAACTGTTCCACCATAGGCACCTGATGTCGCCTCAGTGAATCCCCAACTGACTTCATCCATCTCTTCCTGTGTCTCCTCTTGGTCTTCTTCCTCTTGACATCCACTCTCACCTCCTTCTGGCATCCTCCGCATGTGTCCCAACCATCTCAGTTTTGTTGCATCTATCTTTTGAATTATTAGTCCACCCCCTATGCTTTCTCTTGTTCTTTCGCTTCTTATACTCACCCTCCTATTCCTTCCCATCATCAACCACAGGACCCTTATCTCTGCTGCTTATCTCTGTTGTCGTACTCCAAATTTCCACCCTATATAACAAAATTGGTGTCAGAGTACTTTCAAAAATTACTTTCTTTACTACTATATCGATTCTTTTATCGGGCAAGATTGGGTACACTGCCCTCACCATTCTTCCATATTTCTTCATCCTGTAGGTGATTTAGTGGAAAGAAAAATAATGTGATCTTTCCAAGAAAGATCACGAGAGAAAGAAATACGGAGAATATTAAGGACAGATGAAGGCTTGAGTTGTGTGTTTTGGAAGATGATGATGTGTTGAAGATTGTGTCAAGTATATATATGGAGGAACTAAGTTTTTCAGCCCTTGAAAAC
The DNA here is from genome assembly GCA_009176605.1 of Armadillidium nasatum. Lineage (NCBI taxonomy): Eukaryota > Metazoa > Arthropoda > Malacostraca > Isopoda > Armadillidiidae > Armadillidium > Armadillidium nasatum. The sequence goes on from SEYY01016602.1 coordinate 25,310, forward strand.
GACTGTTTTTTCTGCCTCAATTTGAAATGAGAGAAAGGTCAGAGGTCAGCTGCTCCAAGGCCACCATTCTAGTGTCAATTAACCTGCTGGGAGGGGCGCCTTACAAGCTGAATGAGCGCACGTTTACAGCAAGAAGGAAGATTAAAGTAGAAAGAAATAGATGAAATAGTTTATTAAGTTGGGTGCAATCTCAGAAATGCAAGTTTTGAGAACCACAGGAGGGATACCATCAAGACCGTACTTCTTCTTAGTTTTAAGCTCTGAGAGAGCAGAAATTACATCTTTAGTAGATATTACATTTGTAGGCATAAATGAGTTGTAAGGAGTTGAAGAAGTAGGAATAGCTCTGGAGTCGTCTAAGACTAAATTAGTGGCAAAAGTTTGAGAGAAGAGTTCAACTTCAGATTTAGGGAAAACGACAGTTGTGCTGTCGGTAGGTAGTAGAGGAGAGAAAGAGGAAGAAGCAAAATTAGAGTTGACATTTTTTTTGCAAAATTCCGGAAAGGCGTGAAGAAAAACCAGAATGATTATTGTATTTTCAACAAAGAAAAGAGTTCTTGAATGTTGCGAATGATAGATTTTGCACGATTCTGTGATGAAATATAAGTTGAATGAGTTTCTGGAGTTTGAAGACGATGGTAATCTATGAAGGTAGTATTCCTGCGGCAAATAGCACAAGAACAATCAGAGTTAAACCAAGGCTCGTTAGGATTAGTAGAAGGAAAGAGAATTTGGAATATACGCCTCCATACACGGGAGAATCATTTTAGTAATGCGCTCGGCACACTCCGATGGTCCCTCCCACGGAAGCATAAATATATATATATATATATATATATATATATATATATATATATATATATATATATATATATATATATATATATATATATATATATATATATATATATATATATATATATATATATATATATATACTATATATAAAACAAAAAAGGAGAGGGCATAATTTAAAAAAAAAAAAAACACTCCCAATCCCGAACCTAACGTAAATCCCTCAGAGGAGAGAGCAGAGCATTTAGAGAGAGGTTTTTTAAATATAGCAGGAAAAACAAGATAGAGGTGTCTGGAAAGGAGGAGGTACCACAACGTCAAGCCTTGAGTTTGCAATGCTCACACAAAGTTCATGTGCAAGCAAGGTACCCCTTGTGATGCGAGAGTGACGCAATGGTGGTGGTGGAATGCAAGAGGTCAACTCCCTTGAGCACCAGCCGTTGTAGTACCTATAGAAAAGAGAGAGTGCGCCAGCTTCGCCTCGCAGAGAAAGAGGGTCAACGGAGTTTGAAAGTAGGGGACTGTTTATTAGTCTTTTAGCCGTAGACTCAACCTTATCCAAAAGAAGAGTTGAACCGAAACCACCTCAAATGTGAGAACAGTACTCCATGCAAGGACGGATAAGACCCTTATATAATTAAGTAACTGTTTAGAAGAAAAAAATTCCCTCAATCTGAACAGAACTCTCAGCTTTTTAGAGGTCACCTTAGCAACCTTTGTGATGTTTCCAAGATAATTTATTGTTTATGTTTAGACCAATAATATATATGCTGTTCACAGGTGAGACGGGAGAGCCGTTGAAGGAGATAGGAAAGTTTGGAGGTGTTTTTGGGTGAGAGAGAGAGAGAGATGTGAAGAAGTTGATTTTTCAAAGAGTTGAATTTCACAAGGTTGCGGTAGTGCCAGCGGGATATCCCATCCATATCGGCAAGATTGTAATTGAAAAGTTAAAGACGAGAAGTTACTCTAAAGCAAAAGATGGAGCAGATTTGAAATGCATAGAATAATGGAGAGTTGTCGTTGGCATAAGAATGAATAGAGTTTGAAGTACAGCTGAGGAGGTCGTTGATGAAAAGTAAGAATAAAGTAGGTTTGGGCTCCTCATTTAAGAAAAGACATTGATATGCTGGAGAGAGTACAACATCGAGCAACAAGGATGATTTGTGGCTTTGAAAATAAGAGCTATGAAGAGAGGTTGAAGGAGTTAGGAATGTTTTCGTTTGAAAGAAGATTTCTCAGAGGGGATATGATGAAAGTTTACAAAATATTTGCATCTGACAGTAATACGGAGATTCAAAAATACTTTATAGTGGACCGTGGAAGAGTAACTAGAGGACATAATAAGAAAATTAAAAAGAAGCCATGCCATCTCGATCTAAGAAAATACTGTTTCAGTAATAGAGTTGTTAATTTTTGGAATGGCTTGCCACAAGAGATTGTTGGCTGTAATTCTCTTGTCAAATTTAAAAGGGAGCTAGATAGATATATGGATGGTTTAGTATTATATAGCATAACTTGACCAAGTCAAATTGGCGGGTATATATGAATTTTTAGATCAGCCTATGACTAAGCCTAATGGGCAGTTTTTTTTTGTAGTGAGTGATGGTTCATTGAATATTGCATGTTTATACATTCAATATTCAATGAACCATCACTCACTACAAAAAAAAAACTTAGTTGCATGTATAAACATGCAATATTCAATGAACCATCACTCACTACAAAAAAAAAAAAGTTTTATTTTTATCTTTGCATGAAAGAACTGATAACTAGGGATAGTATAGACCTAGTCTTTCGTGCATGTATTAGTATTGATATTATTATTATTATTTGTTTGGACTGGGACAGTCTCGATAGGCCTCTCTCTATTTTCCTATGTTCCTATGTACTAGGAACCGACTGGGGCTGGAATTTTGCCAGGGCTGGGGTTCTGCCTGGGGTTGCCTAAAATTTGGAGAGGTCAAAAGCACTGAAATTTTAGGTTAAGAAAATTATATATAACCTTAATTGAGGTTTATTTAGTTGCAAGGAAGGGGTAGAATAGCAACATTCACTTAAATTAATGATTAGATGTATTTTCTCTGAAAATAATAATAATATTTTTAAAGTACAAAAATTTAAAAAAAAAAAAAATTTTCTGATTCATAATAGTGATTCAACAGGTTTACCTAGGTAAGACCATAAGGTAAAGTTTGAAAAAATGTAAGATATAAAATTATCAATATAACCTGTATTTATACATATCATTGTTATTTTATTCCGTGTGTATCAAACTTGAATCATTAAGCTACATTATTTCAAAATTATTTTGTTCATACTTTCAGTCAAAAAACAGCTTCTGCAGTATTGGAGTACTTTACAATATTTCAGGATAGGCTCGAAATAGCTAAATGTAACATCTGCAGTCAGGAAATTAGAGGAGGGTCTTTCTCTGGGTGCCCCATGTAAAAAATTTTTAACTAAATCTTTATGGGGTCATCTAAAATCAAAACACAAAGATGAACATTCACTAATAGAAGAGGAGCGGTCAAAAGAAACAGAAAAGGAAAAGAAAATATTGAAAAAACAAGAAAGAAATCTTAATTTTCTTATATTTTCTTTGAATTTTTTTATTATTATTATTATTTGACTGATTGAGCTAAAATTTTCAAGGTACATGCATTTTTTCCCGAAGTTCTGAGTTGATTTCGAGCATTTTTCTGAGTCTATAACTGTTTGAAAGTTATTTGGACCCAAAGTTGGAAAAAAATTAAAAGCTTGGTCAAACCACTGGTCTACATGACGTGAAAATTTAACTGAATAATCTTAGTCCAAATTTCTTGCATTAATGGGAACAGATTTTTTGATATCACGTCTAGGAAAAAAGTTATAAGCACTTGAGGAAAAAAGATTTGCAAAAATCATACCCTTCTGGAAGAAAAAAATATTTGAAAAAAAAAATGCTACCTACTAATTTTTTATTTGTGGATATTGTTTAGAGGAGGAACAGGGCAACAACATTTATTTAGTGCATTATTAAATGATATATGTTTGAAGCGAACCTTGGGAATTTTTGAAATTTGGTCAAAAATGGTCCTTTTTGAAGGCTATATCTTGAAACCAAAGAATCGCATCGAATAAAGTATAGAGAGGAATTTGTAGCCCTATTCCTCTTCTATACACTCACCAAAAATAAAAAAAATGTTATAGTTGTATTTTTTATTTTTTATTTTTTTGTCCAAAAAGGGGAATTTTTTTTTCAAAAAAATTTTATTTTTGATAGTTGGTCAGTTTTCAGCATATAACATTTTTCCTATAATTCTGGAAACAAAAGTCTGTTAGAAGCTTTTGTAGTCCATAGAATTCTTAATATATATATAGTCCAAATCTCAGGATATTCCAAAAGCTGGTTTGGCCCTACCATTTATTTGAAACAAAAAGGGTCAAATTTCCAACAACAAAAAAAAAAACAAACTTTAAATTATATACTCAAAAAATGCTAAAAATTGACTTTTTTTTCCAACGGGGAAAATTAAATTTTTTTTTGAAATTGGACTGTTTCCTAAAGTATAATTTGCCATTTTAACCCCGGCAGGCAAACCCCAGTTTTCCCTGATTTTTAGCCAGGGTCAGAAAAAATGGCCGGGATTTGCCGGGGCAAGTACCGTGACCGGAGTCCCGGTCGGTTCATACTTGGCACAGTGAGACAGAACAGACTACAAGGAATATCAATTATTCTGCCGGATAAAGAAATGATGAAAAAAGAAGGGGATCTCAAATAGAGCTAAGTACACTTTATGATAGTGTTGAATTGCGAGCGTTGAAAGGGTTAGTAGCTGGTGTGTTACTCTTCTTTCCAGCTTTTCTTCTATCTCTCCTCTAGGAAAATGTTAGAGATATGAAAGGAGGAACAAAGAAACTATCGAGATTTCTTGTCCCAAAATGGTGACAACTTACAATGAAGGAATGGGAGGTGTTGATTTAATGGATAAACTTATTGCCTTATATAGAATTCAGATTGGATCTAAGAAGTATTACCATAAATTGATTTATCATCTACTTGATGTATCAGTTGTAAATGGGTGACTCGTTTACAGGAGAGATGCTGATAGTTTAGGTGTGCCAAAAAAATCCCAATTTCAGTAGCACTCATTCAAACTCAGTTTAGCTCTCTTAGTGAAAGGTCGTGTTTGACAGAGCTCTAACATAGTATAAGTATTACTTAGTAGGATTAATAAATGTTATAATTTTCTGATTGACAGTGATGCACTTTTTGTGTATGCCTATTTTTTTTTTTTTAATAAACACCCTCATGAAGCAAATTGTATTTCTTTTAATCATTTAAAATCTAATTAAATCTTTTTTGTAGAAATAATATGTAAAATAATGCTTGTTATTTAAATAAAATATTAATTATTTTTTTACGTCATTAGGTAGCCCGACTCCAATAACAGATAGTTTTTGTTTTCATGACCAATCACGAACGAGGTTTCTTTGCCATTTTTAAATAAACAAAAACGGCAAAAGACAGTGGTGCCAAATTTAAGAACTTTGTACCAGATTATGTTTCGAATTTCCCGTTTTCGATATATATATATATATATATATATATATATATATATATATATATATATATATATATATATATATATATATATATATATATATATATATATATATATATATATATATAATATATATATATAATACTAAGAGGCAATAGGTTTTATGACGTCACTTATACGTCATATGTATCATGGGTGTAAATAATACTTTTTGGATGAAAGTAGGCGAAGCTAAAGCTACAACATTTTTCAAGGTCATGAAATTCTGCAAACAAATTTCCTATATCTTAATACTACTTAGTAATACTTATACTATGGCTCTAATGCTAGTGTGTGTTTGTGTTTATTTCTTTTTTTTCTTTTTTTTTCTAAATGTGTGATTTTGTTGTTAATTTTTCTTTAGTGTTCAGTGTTTTTAATTATAAGATATTTTTATTAACAGTGTAGTTCGACATATTCCAGATAAGTATGGTTTAAACCTAAGTAAACTTTTACCGTTTTAAATTTACTATATATTTTCTTCGCTCTATTAATTAAATTTCACTAACATAAATTTACTTCATAATTGTTTTAATAATTATAGCTTTAATATTTTAATATTGACTTTAATAGTTTTAATTTTAATATTAATTGTTTTAGTTTACTATATTACGTGCTTGCGTGTGTACGTAAGTGTGTGCGTGTATGAGTGATTGAGTGCGTGCGTGCGCGATTGTGTGTGATTGTGTGTGTGCGTGTTTTTTTTGTTTTTTTGAATTCCTAATTTGAGTGGTCGTGGGGTTGGGCGTAGACGGGAGTTTTCTATTACTTTGCTAATGTTCGTGGCCTTCGATCTAATCTCGCGTCTGTTGAACACCACCTCACTACCTCTCGTCCTAACCTTTTGCTTCTGTCTGAGACCCAGCTGGACAGGGATTCTTTCTCTAGCAATCTTAATGTCTAACTACAACTTTTTAAACAATTTCCGTCTAAATGGTGGAGTCTGTGCCTATATTAACATTAGCACTCCTATGTTACGTCTCGTAAATCTACAATCTCCTAATTTCGATGTTTTATGGCTTAAAATCTGTCTTCTTACTACTACAATTATCTTGTGTTTCAGCTACTGCTCCCCTAAAGGAACAGATTTTCCAGTTTTTTATCAATATCCTACTACTACTCACGAGACTGTTACTTCTTCTCATCCAAATGCTGAAGTCCTCTATTTAGGGGATTTCAATGTACACCACACTGAGTGGTTGGGTTCCTTTCATACTGATACAGGTGGGAGGGAGGCCAAATCATTCAGCATTCTTAACGATCTAGAGCAGTTGATTAGGGAACCCACATACATTACAGATCGCCCTAACCAATTCTTGAATACACTTGATTTATGTTTCACTACTACTCCTTCTAGATATAAATACACCATTTTCCCTCCTATTGGTAACTCTGACCATAATCTTATAGCTCTTAGTTATAATGCTTTCCCTCTAACAGCTCCACCATGCCTAAGCGTACTTTCTGGCACTTTAATCGGGCTAATTGTGGGGCAATGCGCCGCTTCTTTGCTAACTATCATTGGAGTGAATCTTGCTTTGTCTCTGGGGACGCTTCTGTCTCTGCTGAAAAGGTAGGGGCCGTAATCCTTGACTGGATGGGCAGATTCCTTCCATCTTCAACTAAATCTTTTTCTCCTCAAAATCCTTGGTTCGATGGAAACTGTTCTCTTGTCCTTCTAAAGAGAGACAATTCTTATCGTGAATGGGAAAACTCCTTCTCCTATCACTCTTGCAAATTTTCGTTCAGCTCGGAATCGTTGCAGGGATGTTCTTCGACGGATTAAGCGTACTTTCACAAAAAGGAAGTGCACTGACCTCCATGGCTCTCCTACTGATAAAAATTTCTGGCCTCTTGTCAAAAATATCTAATAACTTCTGTAAATCTTCCTTTCCTCCTCTTATTCATTCTTATGGTTCTGTAGCTAATACTCCCTCTGAAAAGGCCTCCTTTTTTCATCTAATTCCAACCTGCTCGATTCTGGCATCCCTTCTCCTACTCCGTCTCCTCTCAGGTATCCCATGTCTCTACCTGTAATTACTCATGATCGGGTGCATGGAATCCTGAAATCTATGAACGTCAGGAAGGCCAGTGGCCCGGATGGCATTCCCCCTTGTGTTCTGAGGGAGTGTGCTTCCGAGTTGGCCCCTGTCCTCGTTCAGCTCTACTCTCTATGCCTTAATACTAATACTTTCCCTCAATGCTGGAAGCGTGCATTTGTTCAGCCGAAAAAATCCTTTCTAGCTATCGACCAATAGCTCTCACTTGTGTCTTCTGTCTAAAATTTTTGAAACTCTTCTCAACCCTCATTTCCTGGATCATTTGGTGTCTCATTCTCTTCTCTCAGATCACCAGTATGGCTTTTGACGCTCGAGGTCAACTGGCGACATACTTTCCTATCTTACTAATCTATGTTTTCTGCCCTTAGGAACTTCGGGAAGTCTTGTGTGTTGGCGCTTGACATATCCAAGGCTTTTGACCGGGTATGGCATGCGTCGCTGCTCTCCAAGCTCCCTTCCTTTGGGTTTACTCCTTCCCTTTGCCTACTCTTGTCTAGTTTTCTCTCAGATCATTCCATTTCTCATCCAAATTTTTCATTTTCTGTCAACTGTGGTGTTCCTCAGGGTTCTGTTTTATCTCGAACTTTATTCTTACTTTTCATTAACGATCTTCTCAACTGCACTTCTAACTCTGTTCACTCTTATGCTGATGACTCAACTCTGCATTCTTCTACTCATTTCAAATCTGCTCCCTCTTTGGCTTCTAGAGTTGCTTCTCGTCTTCAACTTTCCAATTCTATTCTTGCCGATCTGGATGGAATTTCCCGGTGGGGTCATAGCAACCTTGTGAAATTCAACTCTTTAAAAACTCAACTTCTTCACATCTCCCTCTCAAAAACACCTCCTAACTTTCCTATCCTCTTCTATGGCTCTCCCGTCCTGTAAATAACATTAACATTCTTGGTCTAAACATAAACAACAAACTGTCTTGGAAACCACATATCACAATGGTTGCTAAAGCGGCCTCTAAGAAGCTGGGAGTTCTGTTCAGATTGCGAGAATTTTTTTCTCCTGAGCAGCTGCTTCATATATATAAAAGGGTCTTATTCGCCCTTGTATGGAATACTGTGTTCACATTTGGGGGAGCTCCGGCTCCTCCTCTCTTCTGGATAGGGTTGAGTCAAAAGCTAAAAGATTAATAAACTGTCCCTTACTTAAAGCTATCTTGACCCCCTATCTCTGCGACGTGACGTTGGCGCTCTATCTCTTTTCTATAGGTACTACAGTGGCAGGTGCTCGAGGGAATTGGCCTCTCGTATACCTCCACCTTTGCGTCGTCTTCGTTGCACAAGGGGTGCCCTGCTTTCGCACCAATTTTGTGTGGACGTAGGAAACCAAAGGCTAGCCCGTTGTGGTACCTCCTCCTTTCCAGCCACTTCTATTCTGTGGAACTCTCTACCATCATCTATTTTTACTCCTGAATTTAATCTTCCACTCTTCAAGGCTTCCGTCTGTGCCCACCTGAGGGTTGTGCGTTATGTGTGTGTTTGAATGTGTTTTCTCCTTGTGTGTGTGCCCCCTCCTTGAAAAGGGCTCTACCCGTGAGTGGTGGCGTTCTGGTAAAAAAAAAAAACCTACAACAACTAAGTGTGGCTAACTCTCTACTTTCCCAAGATAAAAACATCCTTTAAAGGAATAATACAGGAAGAAAATGCTCTTGCAGTATTGAAACTGCACATGCTGCCAAAAAACAAACAAGGCATGCAACAATGCCAATCCCTAATCCTCAGATCATAAAGAATGGAGTATATAGAGCATTGGCCAATGGTAATGTAAAATAAAGAAAGGCCTCGATGTAATACCAAACTGCAGTGAAATCACCAACATTTACTGCGGTAAATGCAGTGTTGCACTTTGCCTAAATAAAAAAAATGCTTTTTCCTTTTTCATAATTCATAATTATATGTAAGAATATATCTTTACGAGGATATATATATATATATATATATATATATATATATATATATATATATATATATATATATATATATATATATATATATATATATACAGTGGCGGCTCGTCATTATGGGCTCCAGGGCTGCAGCCCGTCCAAATTAAAAATACCAGGCGTAGGATGTTGATATAAATATGAAATTTTTGTCAGAGAAAAGTGATTTAAATTCATTTTTTTAACAACTTAATACGTAAAAAGTATAAATCATTAAAGAAAATAAGAAGTAAATGCATTTTGCAACTGCAAATTTTTGGGTACAATATTTATTTTCATGCATTGCAATTATTTAAAATATGGGCTGTAAATTCTCAGTCCCTAAATTGGACCAACTTTTTTGTTCTTAAATATAGAACAGATATGGCAAGTTACGAAAAAAAGTATGACAAATTGCAATAGTAGTTTTTGTCAAGTTGCCAGTCTGTCTTCCTTTTGCTTTTTGGCAACATAGAGAATATTTTTGAATATTAAGATATTTGAATGTTGCCAGTTTGTCATAAAAGGACAGAACGTAAAGAATATAAACACTAAATAAAACAGTTTGCCATAGAACCTGGTGGAGTGGAGCTGCTTTTTTTTTTTTTATTGTGAAAGAAAATTACCAGATTTATTGTTTTTTTTATCGATATATATATATATATATATATATATATATATATATATATATATATATATATATATATATATATATATATATATATATATATATATATATATATATATGGCCAGACTGCACTTTAGCCTCCTTAAATATCTAAAAAGCTACTAAACGTATGTTAAAAACGATAACATTTTTGGGATCGTTTGAAGAGTTTTGATTAGGAAAAATTGGGAATTAAAAAAAAAATAACATTAATTTTAATAACTACGTAATTTATGGTTTTTTAAAGTGATGGACATTGTACGTCTGGCAGCGTCTTTTTATGAGTCAAATCATAATCATTAGGCTGTGGTCAAATTCCGAGATTTTGCAGTAGGATAAATTTAGGATCAACATTTTCAAATATCACCAGACTACTACAAATTTTAATTACAACTCCGATGACGACGTCTGAAGCAGAAAGATGTTTCTCGACTTTGAAGAGAATAAAAACTTTTTTACGTAGTAACATGTGCAACGAGAGATTGAATGCATTAGAGATTGAAAACTTTTCGTCATCTATAAAACTCGAAGAACTAATCTTATTTTTAAATAAGAATATCAGCAAGCTTTCCATAATAAATAAGGTACGTTTGAAATTATATATATATATATATATATATATATATATATATATATATATATATATATATATATATATATATATATATATATATATATATATATATATATGTGTAAACTTGCAGCCCCTCTCTGCCAAGTTTACACGAGCCGCCACTGTATATATATATATATATATATATATATATATATATATATATATATATATATATATATATATATATATATATATATATATATATATATATATATATATATATATATATATATATATATATATATATATATATATATATATGAAGGAATATTACTTACGAATATAAAATTTACGGATCATTGCAAAAATACTTACCATGAATTTTTAAAATTTTATAAGATTTACTAAATTTTAGTTAATTTTTTAAACTTTTTTTTTTATATAAAACTATAACTTTTAAATTTTTTTTTTGAAAAATAAAATATATAATCAGCAATTTTATTTGTTTTAATAAAAACCAATATATACTTAAAATGAAACTACTTTTTTAAATTTAAAACAAAAATTATTGATTGAAATTTTTTGTCATTTGGACGACTGGTACATTTTAAAACCATATGAAAAAAAATGTAATAAATATATTTTTTAAAAAAAATTTCAGTTATTCGATAAAACATCGAAATAAGAGAAGATTTGTGAAAATTTTATTTAAATAAAAAATAAAAAATTTGGTCCTTTAATTAAGGATATATATATATATATATATATATATATATATATATATATATATATATATATATATATATATATATATATCAGAGGTGGGCATAAGCGCAAAATGAAGCGCAAAAGCGCAATTTGCGCTTTAATTTTTTTTTTGCGCTTTTGCGTTTTGCGCTAAATTTCGAAAATGTGCGCTTTTGCATTTTGCGCTTAACAACTTTTTTAAGAGCGCAAAAGCGCAAATTTGCGCTTTAAAAAATATTTTGCGCTTTTGCGGAAGTTTTTTGAAATTAGCGCTTACCAATTTGCGCT
>SEYY01016603.1:0-5000 GCA_009176605.1 Armadillidium nasatum
CCACCTCTCTTCTTCTAGACCTCATCTCTTGTTCTTAACTGAAACTCAGGTGTCTGAGTTCTCTGACAGCAAACCCTACTCTGTTTCCTCCTACTGCCTCAATCCTCAATTTTCAGCCAAAGGCGGATGTTGCGCTTATGTGCGCAACGATGATTTCTGTTCTCGTGTTTCTAATTTGGAGTCTTCTGAATTCTCTACTTCATGGCTTAAACTTTCTTGCAACTCTACAACTAAATTTATTTGTTGTCTACTTATCTAACTTTGCAGACTATCCAAAATTCTTCGACTATCTATCGAAATAAATTCTTCTCTTTTTCTCCAAATTCATTTAGCCAATGTTCATCTAGTTCTCATATCAGCGGTGAGCTCGCCTAATTTTCTATCAGAAACTGAACCGTTGATGCAACTACCTATCTGACAGTCTTGGTGATGAACCCAACATCACTTTTTTCTTCCTTATATATATAGATACCCCAGTACCATACTGTAACAAGTCAAAATTTAGAGTTTTGAGATAATTACATTTTAAAAATTCTGTTAACATAAGAATACCAATAGTCTAATTATTCTTGATTTTAATTAACTTCTGAACTGGCTTATAACCATTGAATCACTTTATACATTTGTGAGCATTGTTCAATAATAAAAAAATTACATGATTACCGTGAAAACAGAAATTTGATTTTAGTTGTTACGTTATTGAATTCAAAATAATAATGTAATAAAAATATATGTTGCAACAAGTCTAGAAATAATTCATTAAAAAAAAATAATAAGGCCTTTATTACGAGTTATATCAAAACTACAAATATAATTATAACAAAAATACTTAATTCAGAGAACAATATAATTTTGAAATTTAAAATTCTTCATCTTCGGACTCTGTCTCAGATTTGCTACTGTTTGAAGTCATTAAACTTTCATAAAAGGGCCAGTGTACAGGTTTGATAATATTTTCGGCGCACAATTCCATTAAATTCTTTTTTTTTTCCAAAGAAATTGTAGGAGGATTTGTATAAGCTGGAGTGAGCTCCAAGACATTGCTGCTATTTTGCAGTCTCATACGTCTTTTTCGCACCTGAATTTTTTTGAATGATTCTTGCCCATAAGACGTCTTGTACTGAATTGTGAAAGGTTCTTCCTTTTCTACTCTAAATATTTTGATATCCTTCCAATTTACTTTTTCTTTGTCAGTGTTTATGTTGTAATTATTTCCAATTTTTTTCGATAAGGTTTTAAAGTCAATTATATCTTTTGTCGAAATTTCATCCACTGCGTAAGGGGTACCTTGCTTTTTAGCACTAGCAACAACAATACTCCATTGGGACGGCACGTAAATCGGTCCACTTCTCAGCACTCTTTTTTTTATTTCTCTATGGCAGCATGCATGCTGTCCCCCTCATTTTGAGTATGGCCGACAATGAGAAATTTATGAGAAATAGATTTAATTTTTTCGATGCTTTGAATACAATATAAATACATCCCAATTATGAATTTATTTTTATTTTGCCCGGTACAGTTGTCTGAGTAAAACACCAAGTTTTCATTTGATGATAAGGAAATAAATTTGTACACGCAGCTTGCAATCTCATTAGCCCCCCTTCTTGCGACACCTTCGTGCCATAAATAGCAGTATCCTTTCTTTTTCTTGACGTCAAATAGTGTAAAATTGTAGGTGGCTAATTTTCTCTTATAGTAGAAACTGTTTACATCTCCGCAGGGAGTCGACAGTACCGCTTGTAGGTCATAACAGTATACTTGCAGATTTTTATTTTCAATGTCTGTTGCTTTTTCCTGTCTGCTAAGTTCCTTTTCTCTAAGATGATCTTCAAATTTCTGTCTAATAAGTTTTTTACTTTCTTCACTCCCATTTTTGTAGTTTTCACACAAACTGCATTGGTCCTTTTTGGGGATGTGAAATCCTATGTTTGTTTCATTATTCAAAACTTGTGCATACACCCAATGTTTAGCATACTGTTTCTGTTTTTTAACGCAGTCTTGGACGTACAGTCTGTACATAATACTGATATTCAAACTTCCGTCTAAGTATTCTTTATTGGTCCGCGCTCGACAGTAATGAGAACTCACACGGGGAAAAGAATTTATATGCGTCCTAATATCGTCCTTTATATCCTCCCGTATTGCTTTATCACTTTTACGTTTTCCTCTTTGGTCTTTGTTTATGCCTCCTTGCACATTTCTTTTCTTAATTGTGGTAAAAATTATCCTATTGTTTATGGCTAAAGTATTTTTGAAGAAAGTTTTACATACTTGGATATGGCGTTCATCAATTGAAAATGTATATCTCACATTTTTTTGAGCGATTGTTACCAGGTTTAGAAGCTCGATACTCAGGATTTATGTAATCAGACATACATTTATTCAGGAAAGACCTTTGCTGCTCAATATCACCCAATCTCCAGTAATAGTCAAATATATTCTTTCTTTCTTCTTCAGTAATCTTAGAGCGACATTTTAGTCTACATTTTTCTGAACAGGAATCTTTCATTTTTTTGGCAGCGACGTTTTTTCCCTTTGTACTAACATATTCTTGTCCAGTGTTTCTTCTCTTCTTCCGGGTATTTTTTCCCCAAGATTCGGGATTTCTCGTTCGTTTTCTCGTTAATTTTTTCTTTGGCTTATCGTTAGTATTGTTATCGGCTGGGTCTATCATTTCCACTTCACTTTCTACTATCGCATTTTCCATATTCATATCTTCATGATTTACCTCCCCTAAAATAGATTCCTCATCACTTTCAGATAACGTATCAGAAGGACAGTAATTTTTGTCTTTGATACTATCGTCACTATCAAAATCTGTATTAACAGTCGTGTTCAAATTTTCTTCTATTCGGTCTTCTTCTCCATACACATTATCATGTTTATTTTTATTTACATCTGTTTCAAAATTTTCTTCATTTACAACTTTGTCTTTTCTTTCATCCACATCATAATATATTATGTCTTGATTTAGTATGACAGGTGGTGAAGATGTCTCCTGAAAGAAATTTAATTTACTTTCATGGAGGAAATAAACTGTTAATAAAAATTATTTTATGTTTGTTTTAAATTTTGACAAAAAATCAAACAATTAAGACTAAGAATAAATTGTAAATGAGTAAATTAGTTCAACAATTTGATCAACTTTTATTGAAGAATTATACATTTTTTTGTTTTATTTTTAGGTTATGTCAGTATAATTGTTAAAAGCAGTAACTACTTACCACTATCGCATTGGCATTTTCATCACCACTTGAAATAGTTGCTAGCCTAGCTATATACATCGTTCTAGACTCATTAGGCAGTTTTTTTTGCACAGTTTTAGATAAATTTTCACTCATTTTAAATCACAGTTTGAGTCCAACTCTGTACTCTATAAAAGGTTGTTAAACTATTTCAGTTCAAGAAAGTAACAAGTAGAGCTGTTACTATATTACACTGAATTTTATGCAAAACAAAATCAACACTGTAACAACTTGAGTTGTTACACTTTAGATTTACAGAGTCAAACTAATTCTACACAGTAACTGGCGCCCTCTACTGGTTGTTTTTCAAAGTTTGAGTTGTTTCTCTATAGCATCGAGTAGATACAGTTCTACACTACCATTAGCCGTACATAACTAAAAATTTACATTTTTTTACTTGTTACGGTGTGGTTCTGAGGTATCGATATATATATATATATATATATATATATATATATATATATATATATATATATATATATATATATATATATATATATATATATATATATATATATATATATATATATATATATATATATATATATATATATATATATATATATATATATATATATATATATATATATATATATATATATATATATATATATATATATATATATATATATATATATATATATATATATATATATATATATATATATATATATATATATATATATATATATATATATCAAGTAAGGCTCTAGGGGCCTGTCAGCGGGGCAAGCACTTGTCTCCATCTTGATCTGTCGGAAATAATTCCATCTTCCACCAACTGTTCCACAGTAGGCAGCTGATGTCGCCTCAGTGAATCCGCAACTATATCCAACCATCTCTCCTTTGTTTCCCTCTCGGTCTTCTTCCTCTTGGCATCCACTCTCACATATATATATATATATATATATATATATATATATATATATATATATATATATATATATATATATATATATATATATATATATATATATATATATATAAAACAATCCTGATCCTAACGAAGATCCCTCAAGTAGGAGAAAACAGAGGATTTATAATTTTTTTTATATACAGCAGGAAGAACAGAAGATAGGGAGTTCTACAGAAAAGATGTGGCTGGAAAGGAAAAGGAACTACAAGAAAAAGCCTCGAGTTCGCAATGCTCACTCAAAGTTCTTGTGCAAGCACGGCACCCCTTGTGCTGCGAAGGCGATGCAATGGTGGTGGAATGAGATTTGTCATAACTGAGCTTAGAGGAGGTTGAAGGAGGAGGAATAGCTCCGGAATCGCCTAAGGTAGAGTTAGAGGCAAAAGTTTGAGCGATGAGTTCAGCTTTAGTAGAAGGTAAAATGGCAGTTGTGCCATCAAAAGAAACTAGAGGAGCAAAAGACGAGAAAGTTAGAGTTGATATTTTTTTTGTAAACTGCCAGAAGGGTGAGAGGAAAAGGAATCTGAAAGATTATTGCATTTGCGGCAGAGAAAAGAGTTTTTTGGTATCTCGAAGAATAGATTTTGCACGACTCCTTGAGAAAATATAAGTTGAATGAGTTTCAGGAGTTTGAAGACGATGGTAACATCTGAAGGAGGCATCCCTGCGGTGTATATTGCGAGAACAGGTAGACTTAAACCAAGGTTTGTTAGGTTTAGTATAAGGAAAAGAATATGGAATGTACGACTCCATGTTAGAGAGAATCACCTCGGTTATGCGCTCAACACATTCCGAGGGACCCTTCCCACGAAGGCAGTAATCATTCCATGGGAAATCAGAGA
>SEYY01016603.1:15000-19190 GCA_009176605.1 Armadillidium nasatum
TTTATGCATTAAATTGTCAAGGTTGTAATTGTGAAATTTTTTGAAAAATTTTTATAAAATCAAATTTTTTATTTAGTTAAATATTTGAGGATACAAATTGATACTAGACTTAAATTGATTAATATAAGTGAAGTTTAGAAAATGACTTCACTCACTCTCTTAGATCTTTTCACTACAATAGTTTCATTGTGAGTTGGAGAGTTGAGATGAACCGATATGAAAAACGACTGATGAGAAGTTAATGAAGGAGTTGTTTAAGCGTAGATCACAAGTGAAAATTATTAGAGGAGAGAAAATTAACTTTGAAAGAGGGAGAAAATAAATAATGTAAATATCTTTTTCATATTTATAGAGACCTTCAAACAAAGAGGATCCAATAAATTTTCCGTAGGATTTCACATTACTCACAAGAATATATATATATATATATATATATATATATATATATATATATATATATATATATATATATATATATATATATATATATATATATATATATATATGTGTGTGTGTGTGTGTGTGTAAAAATGAACTTTTCTAAAATCTTTCTATAGAAAAGAAAGAGAAAGGCTTTTTCTAATTTCTTGCTCTTTCTCTTTTTCTAATAGATGAATTATAAAGGCTATTCAGAAGTTGGTAGACACTCTAGCAGAATTAAAGAGGAATTAGAGCGGTTATTGTATTTTCATTAGAATGCATTTATAATGCCGATCTAACAAAATGTTTTCTTAAAATTACAAGCAGCTCAACTGCCTTTCAAATTTCTTGTTGTGCTTCAGTGCTTTTATATTAAAATCTCTCTTAGTCTTTTAAAACATACGCATGCACACATGCGCACACACACACACATATAAATAAATATATATATATATATATATATATATATATATATATATATATATATATATATATATATATATATATATATATATATATATATATATATATATATATATATATTCTGGTGAGAAAATGTTAGGTGTTATGCGGAAAGTAAAGTCCTTTAAAAAATAAGATGTTAAGCCAAAGTAATTATTCTAAACTGAAGAAAATTTTTATCTTTATTCCCAAATAATTTTTCCCATTTGTGATTTAAATTTTGATTGAAAATAAAGATAAATATTTTATTTAATTATTATAACATTTATTACATGAGCGATGCTTTTGCTTATCTTAACAAAAATTTAGCAACGAACAGAAACAATTTTAAAATTAAAAACTTTAAATAAATTTTTGTTTTCAGTAGAAATTTATTTCTGATAATATTTAAATTTTCATAAAGAATAAAATACTTAATTATCATTGCCAAATGTTTTCACCTCTTGTTACCTTATTTTTATTGCCAAATGTTATCACCTCTTATCACCTTATTATCATTGCCAAATATTTTCACCTCTTATCACCCTATCATCACTGTCAAATGTTATCACCTCTTATCACCTTATTATCAATGTGAAATATTATCATCTCTTATAACCTTATTATCATTGCCAAATATTATCACCTCTTATCACCTTATTATCAATGTGAAATATTATCATCTCTTATAACCTTATTATCATTGCCAAATATTATCACCTCTTATCAACTTATTATCAATGGGAAGTGTTATCACCTCATTATCAATTGAAAATGTTATACTCTCTTTTTAATATAATTTTTAACAATGGAGATAGTCCTTTTAATGTCTCAAGTCGTATTCTTCTTTCTCCGTCGTAAATTCGTACGATTCGGTCTTCTAAATTTATTCGAACGTTTTTACTTTGAAACCCCGGGGACAGGGTTACCCCAGGGACAGAGTTACCCTAGGAAAAGGGTTATTCCGGGGACAGGGTTACCCAGGGACAGGGTTACCCTAGGAAAAGGGTTATTCCGAGGACAGGGTTACCCAGGGACAGGGTTACCCTAGGAAAAGGGTTATTCCGGGGACAGGGTTACTCCAGGGACAGGGTTACCCCGGGTACAAGATTACCACAGTTATTTAAAATCACATCAGGGTCCTTATCTATTTATTTAAATAAATAAATAGTAATAATAATAATAATAATAATAATAATAATAATAATAATAATAATAATAATAATAATAATAATAATAATAATAATAATAAGTAAAATTTCATTAAAATAATTCAGTGTGTGAAAAATTTCTTCATTTCGTGTAAAATTTCAATATTTTTGAGTGAAGTTTTTTGATGAAGGTATATATATATATATATATATATATATATATATATATATATATATATATATATATATATATATATATATATATATATATATATATATATATATATATATATATATATATATATATATAATAGTTACAGCTAAGATACCAAAGTCAGGTGGATTAAGAGTATTTTCCATAATATTAAGGTAAGTCAACAAAAAAATAATTTTTTTTAAATTTATATTTAAAAAAAAATTAAATAAAAAATTTGGAAATATTTTAAAGAATAAAAAAGAAGAAAATTTTAATATTTTTATCACCCTCCGAGTGACAGAAGGCTTTTATCGTGTTATATAAATGATTTCTGTCTTCTGTCTCTCAGTGGGAGAAGAAATTTTATTATTTCTACAAACATTTGTTTATTTTTGTTTGACCTTTAAAGGTCATATCAAATTTATTACTTTATTTTTGTTTTGATCTTTAAAGGTCATATTTTTGAAGTTATTAATTAGATTTAAAATTTACTCTCGAGATTAAATTCGTTCATGTGAAAAACTTGGAAAATTAAGAAATTTTTTTTTTTTTTTCTGAAATGAAAATTTTTAAAGACTATCTTTCTCGTATTTCAATCAAAATGAATGAAGCAACGTTAAAGCTGATATTTTTTGCAAAGTGTAGAAGAGGAACCAGAAAAATTGCGTCATTTTCCTTGAAATGAATTTTTGGTGATACGGAGAAAAGATTTTACACGATTCCGAGTTGAAATAAAAGCTTCAATGAATTTCTTGAGTTTAAAAATGATGACGGTAATCAATGATGGCAGCATCCTTACGGCAAAAAATACGAAAGAAAGCAGAAATAAACTACGGTTTATTAGATTTACTTGAAAGGAAAGAACATGGAGTGTATAACTCCATGTCAGAAACAGTCACCTCGGTTATATGATTCAGGACCAAACACTTAACGTTAATTCCCCATTAAAGGCATTCGATATGTCTAGTGCAATAACAAATGATTGACCGAAATACCGAAGAGCGGATGTGGGAGAGAAGAGAAAGAAAGAAGTTAAACGTTCTTTAAGAAAGACAATGGCGATTTGTAACTTTTAGCTTCTTTTCAGTATGTAAATTATCAAATGATGATTTAATATTAATGGAATTATTAAGAATACTTATTTAAACTATATTTTTAATCAGAATATATATATATATATATATATATATATATATATATATATATATATATATATATATATATATATATATATATATATATATATATATATATATATATATATATATATATATATATATATATATATATATATCATAGAATGTTACTCATTTTATAGAAATTATTATTGGCCCCAAAAGGCCTTCGAAAAAAAAAGCTTCTTTTCTTCCCTTGTCCCCATCTCCATTCACCTACCGAGAGGCTTTTAAAGCGTTAATATAATTTATTAAAAAAATAATTTAATTGAACTCGGAAAGTGTTGGGAAGGAAAAGACAAAAAGGAAGAAATTTTTTATTAATTTATTCAGAAAATATTTTTAGGTTTTTGAAATTTAAAATATTCAAATAAATAAAATTATTATATGTAAATTTTGTCTCTTTTGATAAACCTTTAAACCATCTAATAATGATATATTATAATGCCAAATTTAAGAGTAACTTTGAAATTTATCATTTCTGGGAATGGTAAAATAATAATAAAAGGGTTGAAGGTTGAAATCACCCCAAACTACTCAATAATAAATTATCTAAAAATGTCTTAATTCATTTAGCCGTTCTCTCTCTCTCTCTCCATATATATATATATATATATATATATATATATATATATATATATATATATATATATATATATATATATATATATATATATATATATATATATATATATATATATATATATATATAATTAAATTGTTAGATGTCTGGCTTTCTGAAAAGTTGTAAATATTATAGAGTAGACCGGTATTTACGAAAGCCACACTGGTGATCAGAGATAAGTT
>SEYY01016604.1:5000-7500 GCA_009176605.1 Armadillidium nasatum
AATAAAAACATGGCTAAAAAGAATTCAAATTATCATCTGGAGACACATGTGAGAGCAGACACACACACACACACACACACACACACACACACACACACACATACACACATATATATATATATATATATATATATA
The DNA here is from genome assembly GCA_009176605.1 of Armadillidium nasatum. Lineage (NCBI taxonomy): Eukaryota > Metazoa > Arthropoda > Malacostraca > Isopoda > Armadillidiidae > Armadillidium > Armadillidium nasatum. Next base: position 5,136 of record SEYY01016604.1, read on the forward strand.
TATATATATATATATATATATATATATATATATATATATATATATATATATATATATATATATATATATAATAAAATGATTAAATTTCCAAACCTTTGAATTTTTACATTATTTAGTAGTAACATATTATTATATACAAAATATATTATTATAATATTACTTATTGTAAATTGCAATTTTAAATTTTGTTTGAAAATTTGATTTCTTTACTTTGTGGAGTTAGACAATTATTACTATTTATATTATTATTATTATTATTTTATTATTATTATTATTATTATTATTATTATTATTATTATTATTATTATTATTATTATTATTGTAAAAACATTCATACAATGGTAAAAGAAACTGTCAAAAAATTAATAAAAATATGATCATTTTTTATTTATTTTTTATTCTTTTATTTTTTTATAATATTTTTCTTTATTATATTTTATTTTTTATTATTTTTTTAGTTATTTTTGGAAAATATTTTGAAAATATTCATCTGTAATTGCCTATTTGTATGTTTGTGCGTGTGCATTCGGTACTGTTCCTCAGCCATTCTGTTTGTCTGTTTATTGTGTATGCATTCGGCACTGTTCCTCCTGCCATTCTGTATGTATGTTTTTGTGTGTGCATTCTTTTTTTTCAGAGCCCTTTTCAAGGAGAGGGCTTAAAAGAGAAAGGAAGAAGAGAACTACCCAGATCCGGACCTAACGGACATCTCTCAGGTGGGCGCAGACGGAAGTCTTGAAGAGAGGAAGATTAAGCGCAGGAGGAAGAATAGATGATGGTAGGGAGTTCCACAGAACAGAAGTGGCTGGAAAGAAGTAGGCACCATAACAGGCAAGTTTGGGGTTTCCAACATCCAAACCTAATTCGTGCGAGAGCAGGGCACCCCTTGTGCAAAGAGAGCGATGCAATGGTGGTAGAGTTCGAGAGGCCAATTCCCTCGAGCACTTGCCATTGTAGTACCGCAGAGATAGAGGATCAAGAGAGTTAGAAAGTAGAGGACAGTTAATTAATCTTTTAGCCGTAAACTCAACCCTATTCAGAAGAGAGGAGGAACCGGAGTCCCCCCCCCCTAAATGTGAGAACAGTACTCCATACAATGGCGAATAAGGCCTCTATATAATTGGAGTAACTGCTCAGAAGAAAAAAAATTCTCGCAATCTGAACAGTAGCCGCAGCTTCTTAGACAATTGATTGTTTATGTTAAGACAAGGAATGTTAATGTTATTTACTGGTAAGACGGGAGTGTCATCAAAGAAGATAGGAAAGTTGGGAGGTGTTTTGAAAAGGGAGTTGTGAGGTAGTTGAGTTTTTAAAGAGTTAAATTTCACAAGGTTGCTGTGACCCCACCGAGAAATCCCATCCAGATCAGCAAGAATAGAATCGGAAAGTTGAAGACGAGAAGCAACTCTAGAAACAAAAGAGGGAGCAGATTTGAGGTGAGTAGAAGAATGGAGAGTTGAGTCATCAGCATAAGATGAACAGAGTTAGAAGTGCAGTTGAGAAGGTCGTTAATGAAAAGTAAGAATAAAGTTGAGAGATAAAATAGAACCCTGAGGAACACCACAATTAACAGGAAAGGAAGAAGAGGTCGCTCCATCTACAAGTGCCGAAATAGAACGATCTGAGAGAAAACTAGACAAGAGTAAGCAAAGAGAAGGAGGAAACCCAAAGAAAGGGAGCTTAGAGAGCAGCAACATATGCCATACCCGGTCAAAAGCCTTGGATATGTCAAGCGCCACCACACAAGACTCCCCGAAGTCCCTAAGGGCAGAAGACCATAAATCAGTGAGATAGGAAAGTATGTCACCAGTTGACCTCGAGCGTCGAAAGCCATACTGATGATCTGAGAGAAGAGAATGAGACTTCAAATGGTCCAGGATATGAGAGTTGAGGAGAGTTTCAAAAATTTTAGACAGAACACAAGTGAGAGCTACAGGTTGATAGCTAGAAGGGTCAGAGTGGCTACCTTTTTTTGGGGATCGGCTGAACATATGCACCCTTCCAGCACTGAGGAAAAGCATTAGTATTAAGGCATAGAGGGTAGAGCTGAACGAGGACAAGCGATAACTCGAAAGAACACTCCCTCAGAACGCCAGGGGGAATGCCATCCGGGGCATTGGTCATCCTAACGTTCATAGATTTCATGATCCCATGCACCCGATCATAAATAATCACAGGTAGAGACATGGGAAGCTTGAGAAGAGAAGGAGTAGGATGAGGGATTCTAGAATCGTATAGGGTGGAATTCGATGAAAAGAGGAGGCCGAAGAGAATAGTCTTTTCAGAGGGAGTATTCGTCACTGTTCCTCTGCCATTATGTTTGTCTGCTTGTGTGTGTGCATTCAGCACTGTTCCAATGCCATTA
>SEYY01016604.1:15000-17500 GCA_009176605.1 Armadillidium nasatum
GAATGTTGTTACGTCACGTGTAATGAGTGAACTCTCATCTGGTAATTTGGGTCACAAGTCTCATGACCTCATCTATTCTTATTCCTTTGTAAGAGCAAATAACAATTGAATCAGTCATCCAAAACACACTTTCCCTTCACTTTTATGTAATTCATATATATATATATATATATATATATATATATATATATATATATATATATATATATATATATATATAATATATATATATATATATATATATATATATATATATATATATATATATATATATATATATATATATATATATATATATATATATATATATATATATATATATATATATATATATATATATATATATATATATATATATATATATATATATATATATATATATATATATATATATATATATATATATATATATATATATATATATATATATATATATATATATATATATATATATATATATATATATATATATATATATATATATATATATATATATATATATATATATATATATATATATATATATATATATATATATATATATATATATATATATATATTATGTGATGGGCGAATCCGAATCCGGATTTGAAGATTTTTTTATGGATTTGGATTCGGATTCTGGAATTCTAAAACTTGCTGAATTCGGATTCGGATTCGAATCCTTTCATCTACAGTAACATCAAATCTAAATAACATTGTCCACTGAAATATGCTATTTTTTTTTTTCAAGTAAGTTTATGTAATCATACATATCACAAAATTATTATTGTATTTTAAGAAACAAAATTTAGAGAATGACTATTCAAGTTTATGCAAAAAAAAAAAATACAAAAAATAAATAAATAAATAATTTTAGTTGAAGGGAAAGAATATGGATTGTACGTCTTCGTGACAGACAAACCCACCTCTTTTCTGCGATCAAAACATTCTGAACGATCTCTTCTGCGGAAGCAATAATCATTCCACTGGAAATCAAAGTAGTAAGATGGCAAGTCAGACCGACTTGCCACAAGCATTTCCGCGCAATAGGTGGGGGTCTCTCCCGTGGAAAACTTGAAGAGAATAAAGATACGGAGATTATGAGGTGATCAGTGAAACCCAGAGAAAGATAGAGTTTTACAACATAAAGATAAGGAATAAAAGTTAAGAAGAAAAAGTTTAGAAGGCGATCTGCTCAAGGTCATTTGGGATAGAGGTATGGAAGGTAAGTTTACCGCCTATATTTTGAGAACTTGAAGAAAATCTTTACTTTACATTAAAATTACGTAAACTGATGATTTCAGAGAAAGGAAAAAAAGAGAGGATGTGCCTGTGCGAAAGGGTTGCCAAATTTCAACTTTTACTCTTTAATCTTATCTCTACCGGGCTCCTTCTTCAATTGTATTTTAGTACTTTGTTGTTTCCTGTTCTTATATTTGCTTTAATTTTTTTATTTGACGAATTCAAATAAAGAAATATTTATTTCGATAGGTTTAATGAGGGAGTGTTGCATTTTGTAAGGAACGCTTTACTGGCGATCTTTCTCTTCACTGACTCTTGGTCCTCTGATATACGGCATTGCTGTGAACCTATTGTTGTGGCTCTAGACATATCAAAAGCCTTCGATAAAGTCCAACATAAAGCTTTGATTTCTAAACTTCTCTTTTTCGTCATCTATCCATCTCTCCGAGATATCCTTTCCAGTCTTAATATAACAGTTGCTGTACTACAACAGCCATCATTGATTCTTTAAATCTGTTTATTTTATCCTTAATTTTTTTCTGTTTTTATTATTGCCCTTCTCGATACTGCTTAATCGCTAATCCATTTCTAGGCCGAAGACTCTACGTAGTTGTCTGTAATGCCTTAAAACCTCAGTTCTTCTATCTTTCAAAGTCGACATAATATTCCAAATAACTACGACGTCTTCCAACACACTCAACTCAAATCCTTATTCGTAATAATATTTTCTTGGTGTTTCTTTTTCTCGTGATCTTTCTTGGAAGGATAACATTATATTCTCTTTCTAAGCAAGCTTCTAAGATCCTGGGTGTACTGAGATTGGTCTGAAATTTCTTCAAGTCATTCCATTGCTTGCTCTTTATAGGGAGAAGTGAGTTGTTCAACCGTGAATATGGAGCATGATCAAACATCTGGGGTGGTTTTACTCACATTGTTCTCGCTGAAAAATTGGAATCCTGTGATTTTAGTCTTATCAACTATCCTAATCTTACTAACTCTCTCCAGTCTCTTTCTATCTGTTGCAATGTCGTGCTACACTATGCAATGGCCTTTGCACGGACAATGTCCTTCTGAATGCCCCACACAGTTTCACCCTTTCTCTTTCTAATTATCTGACACCAGACTTAACCTCTACTGTATGCTTAATTTTACATCTGCTCTACTGGTAAAGTCTGGAACTCATTTCCTTTATCTATTTTCTCAACTTTCTTTAACTTTCACACTTTCAAATGCCGTGTATCTGGGCAGTTTGCCTTTCAGTTTGGTCGGTCCTGAG
>SEYY01016604.1:20000-22500 GCA_009176605.1 Armadillidium nasatum
ATATATATATATATATATATATATATATATATATATATATATATATATATATATATATATATATATATATATATATATATATATATATATATATATATATATATATATATATATATATATATATATATATGATTTCATTTTTACTGACAAAAATTTTATGAAAAGAAGCATAAATGACAATAATGATCATTTTGAAAACGTTTTTCTCAGTAAAATTAGTGCAAGATAAAATTATCGTTTGCGAGAGCGTATTTATGAAAGGTTTTGCAGTTCCTAAAATATACGAAAACCACGCTATTATTTATTCCTTCACTGAGTAAATCAATTGGTGCAGTAACTCCTCCAGAATCGGTCAAATAGACCTATTCAGCTTTGCAATCACGCACGCCATAAACGCCTTTATGGATCTGAGAGGTAAGTATCATAAGGGGAATGCTTTTAAATGTGCATAGATGTCGGCTCTTCCATTTTCAATTCGCTATTACGGGTTGAGTTAGTGTTATCATCGTTTGGTTGCCATTCATTAAGGGAAGGATGAGAAGCAGAGAGAGAGAGAGAGAGAGAGAGAGAGAGAGAGAGAGAGAGAGAGAGAGAGAGAGAGAAAGAATGGGGCGAAAATGGATAGAGATTTGGCGAAGGAATGAAAATCATTAGGAAAACATATTCGAGTAATTCAATGCTGGTGAATAGCAAGTCGTTGCAGGAGCAGTTTTGGGTTAAAGATAGTACGAGGTTATTCAACGTTTGTACGATTAGTTTGGGCTTTGTATCTCAGCTACAGAATACATGAAAGAAACAAGAAGAAACGAAGGAAAATGAACTATAGCTTGGATGGAAATACAACACCCTATTGTTTAATTTCTCATTTAAGATTTCAAAAGAGAAGGTAGAGGTTGGGAAACTTCGTTTGTTGACAGGAGAAAAAAAAACTTCTTGAATAGAAAGCACTTTTTTTTCATTATAAAATCATGCAAACAAATACTCATTCTTACTTTATGAGTTTCTTATTTAAAAAAAAAAAGAAAAAAATTGTTAAAATGATCCTTTATTAGTTTTAAAATTATAGTGTATTTTTGCAGGTGGAGACTCAGTACCAATGAAGTACCTGGGTTTAAAAGAAATAAATATAAAGACTTTTATTAATTTTTGACGCTTTCTATGTTTGTAACATACATTATTAAATTATTTAATCACTCACGAAGCTTCATGCCTCATTAAAAGGAAGACATGAAATTGCAAGATAGAAAGCAATTAAACTTTGTAGTTTCTGAAATACTGCATAAAAACCCAAAAACAAACAATGTTACAACTAGTAATCAAATCAACGTTCCAGACGCTGTAACACTGAACCATTCTCAAAACCGTATACGTATATTGGATTTTCTGTATGAATCTTTTTCTTTTGATTTATTTATAATAGTTATTGCTGACGACCACCGTTCATACTTTATATCAATAGTAATATTCTTTATGGTTCCATAATTTCCTATTTTTCATTAAAGACTATTTATCCAGTACTTCATTAAATCTTACTCAGATAACTTGACCATTCAATGCTCATTTCATTCCGAAATACATCTTTCATCTTACGGATGATGATGGAAGGATGTCCTGGTGGCACCCTGACTGCTGATAGAAGGATGTCCTGGTGACACCTGACTGCTGATAAAAGGATGTCCTGGTGACACCTGACTGCTGATAGAAGGATGTCCTGGTGGCACCTTGACTGCTGATAAAAGGATGTCCTGGTGACACCTGACTGCTGATAAAAGGATGTCCTGGTGACACCTGACAGCTGATAGAAGGATGTCATGGTGGCATCCTGACTGCTGTGGTGGCACCTGACTGCTGATCTTCCTCGTATATTCAAAGTGTGACTGATAAAACTTGATTCTGTCATTGTCTCAAAAATTCAATTTCTTCAGCATATTAAACAAATTATTCTCCACGATACGATATCCCCAGAAACACAAAATTCAAATACTTCAGCCTTTGATACTCTCATTATTTTCTTTCCTTTTTTCTACTTTCTTTAAAGGATCACACCATTATTCTCACCAACCAAGTTGGCAAGATGTTATGTTTTCTGGGGAGTTTTGAGAATTTCTTAATACATTTGCTTGTACTAATATTATTATTATTATTATTATTATTATTATTATTATTATTATTATTATTATTATTATTATTATTATTATTATTATTTTTTTTTTTTTTTTTTTTTTTTTTTTTATTTATTTTTTATATATTTTATATATATTTTTATATATATATATATATATATATATATATATATATATATATATATATATATATATATATATATATATAGATATATATGTGTGCGTGTGTGTGTGTGTGTGTGTGTGTGTGTGACTCGTATCTCATTTTTGAGATGGTTTCAATATTAAAACTCTTATTAGCGTCTTGAACTTTCGGTTTATAAGCTCTCGTTCTCTAGCTTAATTTCTTTACTTTCTCTCTCTCATTAAAACATCGA
>SEYY01016604.1:27500-32500 GCA_009176605.1 Armadillidium nasatum
AATAATAATAATTTGTGATTGAAAAAGCTTTTTCTACCCGGTTGGGTAGATGAACCAGATAGTATATGAGACTGGCAGTGATGTTTTAAGCGTCAGTAACCATATTTTCAATATTTTAAAAATTCACAGATTTTCAGATTGTATCCGTAGATAAGTATTTCAAAAATTTCGGTTCCACCACTGATATATATATATATATATATATATATATATATATATATATATATATATATATATATATATATATATATATATATATATATATATATATATATATATATATATATATATATATATATATATATATGGGAAAGTTTCTCAATTAAAGCTCTAATATTCGATAGATTTACACAAGGGACAAAGCCCACAAAGTCCTATTTACATCTTCTTGTTCAAACTCATTTCAATTATCATTTTGTCATCTCATAACTCCAATTCTATAAGGTAAAACGAAAAGCCCTGAGAACGACTAATTACTTTTAATTATATAAGTCACACTAATTACCAAAGTCCAATTTCCTCTTGGCGATGTTTTGACACTGTTCGAATAACGACGATCTTCATCCTCTCCTGAGTTTGGTTTCGTCGTTGAGCAAATAACGAAACTCTGACAACGAGATACTTGGTTTTCAATGACATTGAACGGCAATGGGCGATCCACTTGGCCCTTTTCTTGATCTAATTTTTAATATTGGGTTATTCGGTTTAAACGTTGCATAGAATTGATCAGAATAAAAAATTGAATTTGTATTTACGTATTTTGGGGTAATTGTTCGTTTGTGGAAAAGTACAGCAGATCGTAACCTTTTCCTTTTTATATGCACAAACACACCCCTCACGCACATAAACAAACACTCAAACACGCGCATATATATATATATATATATATATATATATATATATATATATATATATATATATATATATATATATATATATATATATATATATATATATATATATATATATATATATATATGTTTCCATGTGTATGTGAGTGTGCTTCTGCATTGTGCTTTGCGAATGGTGTGTTGTGTTTGTTATAAGTTCCTTCTGTGTTTTGGTGACGTAAGACTAATTAATATTTTCGAAAACCAACTTTCCCAGTTTTAGATCTGAGTATGAGAAGAAGTAAATGAACCTATACACACAGATAAAGTAAGAAACAGTATATAATAACAATTTCTATAAAGAACAGCACAGAACAATAATTTATTTATAGAGCAGGGCAGAACAACAGATTTTTTTATAGATCAGGGCAGAACAGCAATTTCTTCAAAGAACAACGCAGAAGAACAATTTCTTCATAGAACAGCGAAGAAGAACAATTTCTTCGTAGAGCAGTGCAGAACAACAATTTCTTTAAAGAACAAGGCAGAACAACAAATTTTTTATAGAATAAAGGAAGAACAACAATTTTTTTTCATAGAACAACGCAGAACAACAATTTCTTTAGAGCAAAATTCATATTAAACAACATCATTTACAACAAATTACCAATAATTACATATCCAACAGCTACTTTTCTGCTTATAAAATCAATCTATAGTTTGTCCAGAGATACTATATATATATATATATATATATATATATATATATATATATATATATATATATATATATAATATATATATATATATATATATATATATATATATATATATATATATATATATATATATATATATATATATATATATATATATATATATATATATATATATATATATATATAATATATATATATATATATATATATATATATATATATATATATATATATATATATATATATATATATATATATATATATATATATATATATATATATATATATATATATATATATATATATATATATATATATATATATATATATATATATATATATATATATATATATAATATATATTATATATAATATTTAAACAAGGATCTAGACTCTAGTTAAAAAAAGAAAAAAAAGCTGGTTTTTGTTCTTACCAATTTTTATATTTATTTTTAATTATTATTTTTTAATTTTTTTTTTTCTATCTATCTATCTATCTATCTATCTATCTATCTATCTATATCTATCTATTCTATCTATCTATCTATCTATCTATCTATCTATCTATCTATCTATCTATCTATCTATCTATCTATCTATCTATCTATCTATCTATCTATATATATCTATATATATATATATATATATATATATATATATATATACTATATATATATATATATATATATATATATATATATATATATATATATATATATATATATATATATATATATATATATATATATATATATATATATATATATATATATATATATATATATATATATATATATATATATATATATATATATATATATATATATATATATATATATATATATATATATATATATATATATATATATATATATATATATATATATGACCGATAATAAAAGACTCAGGAATTTATATCTGCCACCAAAGTTAGAGTAACACGATATTATTAACCAAATTAATGGCCGACATGACCAGATACACGTCGGTTGATGGAGGTCAAGTCTCAGGAAGGGTTGGAAAAAGAAAGAGGGGTAAAATTGCTAGGCCAAGTTTGGGATTGCAGGAGGAAAGAGTGAATGAGAGTGTTTAAAAAAAACGAGTTCGCACTAACTTTCTTTAAAAGAGAGAATTTACAACTAGAGATTTCAAGAGTAATATTCATTTTAACTGTGTATGTATAAGGAGGGTAATGCAACAGTTAGAAGGGTAAAAGGAGATTAGAGATAATCAGTTGGAGCAGAAGAGTTGATAAATCGAAAGCACTAGACTTCACCTTTTCAAGTAGAGAAGAGTGTATGAAACCATTTCTGATATAAGCGATTCGAAGCAAGAAATTTGAATAATAAAAAGTTTTGAATCTGCCTCGGAACACCCAACCTTTTTTTAAGGTTACTTGGTGAGAGAGATAATGTGATCCTTCCAAGACGTATCGCAAGACAAGATGTTTTATGGAAATTATATCAAGTACATCAATGAAGAAATTTGGTTTCTGAGGCATTGAAAAGTACCATATTTCCTTTTCCCAACAAATAATACGAGAAAAATCAGTGTTATTTGCTTCAATACTTTCCTGCATTAATTGTTTAATGTTCAATTGATCTTGTTTCATTTTGAAAAGAGTAATGGAGGTTGGGGTTGTCGACACAGAAGTAAAAAAGGTGATGATGTGACAGATTGATAATTATAACAAAGCCTTGAGGAAAACTTAAAGATTTAAAGGATGAACAGTGCCCGTTCACAGTAGGCACAATATGGAACTTCTGAAAAATAATTCAGAGAGAAGGCCTCTGAGTAAAGGATATTTATCGCAAGAGGAAAGTTTAGAAATCCCATCTTTGTGCCAAACTCTTTTGAAAGCTTTCGATTGTCTAGCGCTACAGCAAAATGATTCAAGTAAAAACCAAATAGCAGAGGACCAAGAATTAGATAGAAAGTAAAGTAGATTACCAGTAGAGCTTTTCTTTATGAAACCATACCGGGATTTGATACAAGAATCGTTCCTTTAAAGCAAACTATGAAAATTTTGGAGAGAACAGAGGTTTAGATGATAGGATGATAGTTAGAGAAATAAAAAGGTGGACTGAGGAACCCAGAGGTGGAAAAATCTTAACAGTGCTTGGGGGAAAAGTTAGAAGTTAAGGAAAGGTCTAGATTGTTGGGTTCATCTCCAAGCCGATCAAAAATATGAGTTTGAAGTTGCACCATCTGCTCAAGGTTATTCTGAATATAGAAATGGTAAGTGAGTTCAACAGATGTATCTTGAGAACTAGAAGAAGAACATTGGCGATGAGGAACTTTGAAAACACTCAAGATGATGATTTCCATTTTAGAGATTATATAGTGGAAGTACTTAGGATAGTTAGTAGAATTGGGTGGTAAATAAATAGAGCGAATTTATTTGATTGTAGATTGTCAGGAATGCCTAAGCCATAAAATATAAAATTCCGAATACTCCAAATTAGAAAAACGGGAACAAACAACTTTCCTCACATAAGCACAACTAATGCCTTTGTTTTTGCGAGTTGGGTTTTCTATATCGAAGCGCTAAGATACCTAAAGTTTCAGGTTAGGGAAAATATATGAGGTCTAGAAGAAGAAACCAAAGTGGAAATTAAAATAGACAGTGAATATTGCCGAAGTTAATAAAGTGGATAGTGTAACTGGACAAATCGGAAGAACCCCATTGTCCGAGACCACCAATTCCCAGGTGGCGATGAAAGAGGGATAAATGAGGAGCTTTTATTAAAAAGCGTCCTTATAGATTTCGATACTAGTGTAACAGTTTGTGATTGTGCGATAGTATTCATGATAGAGGAGAAAAGTTGTGTCTACCCCACAAGTCAATAGACGTTCTTGTGTAGGGAGAAGATGCTTTACAAACTCTGGCACTATAAATGGAAAATGAGAAATGACTACATCGTATCGATGAGGCATCATCCTCTCTGTACCTATCTATCGATATATCTATTTATCTGTCTACCTATCTACCTATATATCTATCTATCTATCTATTTATCTATCTAACTATTCTTCTACTTATCTATCTATCTATCTATCTATCTATCTATCTATCTATATCTAATCTATCTATCTCTCTCTCTCTCTCTCTCTCTCTCTCTCTCTCTCTATATATATATATATATATATATATATATATATATATATATATTATATATATTATATATTATATATATATATATATATATATATATATATATATATATAATATATATTATATATATATAAGCCTGAAGATGTGTAGGTACATAGAAGTGTAAACATATATTATGTCTCTCTGTAAAAACAAATACAGAACATATTCTTCTATTAGGAACACAGAATTCTTTTATTTATACAGTACATTTAAAAGTATTACGAAAAAATGACGCGTAGATCAAGATTTTGTTCGGAATCCGACTTTGATCATGTTCGAATCGTGTATTTGAGA
>SEYY01016604.1:35000-36594 GCA_009176605.1 Armadillidium nasatum
TTTCCATCTCATTTTCTATTCTACCTTATGTCTTATTTTCTATCTTATTTTCTTGCTCTTATTTTCTCTTATGCTTTCTTCTGAGACATCATGGCAGTTCTTAAAATGATTCTACCTCGTAGTAGTATAGGGGGCACTTTCTCAGGGTGCCAGATTTAGACCGTTAGGAACAGGTTGCCAGATTTTTCGAAAAGTAGCTAAATCTGGCACCCTGAGAAAGTGCCTCCTATATTACTCTCACTATCTAAAAGTATGTTATTTTTTTTCTATCTAATTTTCTTTTTCTACGTCTTTTTCTTCTGATATGCTTTCGGCTGAGATTTCATTACAGTTCTTAGAAAGGTTCTACCACACTATCTAAGAGGTTGTACTCTTATTTTCTCTCTTATTTTCTTTTTCTTCCTCTTATTCTTCTTATACTTTTATTTGTGACTTCATTGCAGTTCTAAGATTCTATCACACTATCTAAGAGGTTACTATTCTAAAAAGATATTCTTATTCTTCTTAAATTCATTAACTTTAATATATTTGTCGATTCTTTACTCTAATACTGTTTTATAGTGGGGAGATGTTTAGGCAATGCAATGGTAATTTAATTGTAATAAATGGGTAAATTAATGAATGTTCAAATAATGAAAAGTAATGAATAGTAACTACTGAGTTTCTCAATATTTATTTCTTATGTTTCTGAATTGAATGGAAATCTGTTTTTGAAATTAACTGAGCAGCAAGGTGGTAAGAAATATTAAAAAATCGTCTAAATTTTAATCGAAGGGAGGCACATCACATCAAGGGATGCCCCAGCGATCTATATTGGGCAGTTAATTTTTAATATATATACCAATGTCTTTGAAAATTGTCCCAATTCCTTATATTCATAATATTTAAAAGTCACTGCGATCTTGATATTGGATCGAAATATTGACACACTTAATTCTAAAATAAACAATTACCGAAAAACAAATCATGGGGAGAGTTAAACAGACAAAAAGACTCTCCTCAAACTTACTTAAAAAACATTACCTACTATAAGAACAAATAAAAAAAAGATTGTTCACCTTAGTGTTAAAACAGAAGATGTAATTTTAATATTAATTATTAGTTTTTATTACTGTTATTAATGTTAATTTGTCATAGTCTGCATAATTATTATATGCTATCCTCGATTACAAATTCCCATTCAAAGAACCCTTCAACAGTCTCGTTAGCAAGCTATCTTATGCAAGTTGTGCATTCCGAAAGATTTGAGACTGTTGTATAATATATCATTAGGAACCTTTACTATACTCTTGTTCTCTCCTCACATTCTCTATTGACTGTCAATATGAGATTGAGCCAGTGAACATTTGTAACACCCTCTGATTACTATGCAGAAAAAGATAATATTTTATCAGAATCCCGTAAATACTATGGGTATAGAACGGCACTTTTAAAATGCTTATCTATTACAAAAACTTCGATAAATAAATATAAACACATTCAGATAACGGTCGCTTCTTTAAAACCATAAATAGAACTACAAGTCAACTTTTGACTAACCTAATAGTAGAGAATCAAACTGTGAAGACAATCATTCTCCATATCATAAAATCCC
>SEYY01016605.1:5000-7500 GCA_009176605.1 Armadillidium nasatum
GATGATGGCTGTTCTCTTGCCCTTCGCGAGAGAGACAATGCTTATCGTGAATGGAAAAACTCTCCTTCTCCTATCACTCTTGCTAATTTTCATTCAGCTCGGAATCGTTGCAGGGATGTTCTTCGACGGACTAAGCGTACTTTCATAAAAAGGAAGTGCGCTGACCTCCATGGCTCTCCTACTGATAAAAATTTCTGGCCTCTTGTCAAAAATATCTCTAACAACTTCTGTAAATCTGCCTTTCCTCCTCTTATTCGCTCTGATGTGTCTGTTGCTAATACTCCTTCTGAAAAGGCTAATCTCTTCGGCCTCCTTTTTTCATCTAATTCCACCCTGCTCGATTCTGACATCCCTCCTCCTACTCCTTCTCCTCTCAGGTGTCCCATGTCTCTGCCTGTAATTACTCATGATCAGGTGCATGGGATCCTGAAATCTATGAACGTCAGGAAGGCCAGTGGCCCGGATGGCATTCCCCCTCGGGTTCTGAGGGAGTGTGCTTCCGAGTTGGCGCCTGTCCTCGTTCAACTCTACTCTCTATGCCTTAATACTAATACTTTTCCTCAATGCTGGAAGCGTGCGTTTGTTCAACCGATCCCGAAAAAAGGTAGTCGCTCTGACCCTTCTAACTATCGACCTATAGCTCTCGCCTGTGTTCTATCTAAAATTTTTGAAACTCTTCTCAACTCTCATTTCCTGGATCATTTGGAGTCTCATTCTCTTCTTTCTGATCACCAGTATGGCTTTCGACGCTCGAGGTCAACTGGTGACATACTTTCCTATCTTACTGATCTATGGTCTTCTGCCCTTAGGGACTTCGGGGAGTCTTGTGTGGTGGCGCTTGACATATCCAAGGCTTTTGACCGGGTGTTGCATGCGTCACTGCTCTCCAAGCTCCCCTCCTTTGGGTTTCCTCCTTCTCTTTGCTTACTATTGTCTAGTTTTCTCTCAGATCGTTCCATTTCGGCAGTTGTAGATGGATCGACCTCTTCCTCCTTTTCTGTCAACTGTGGTGTTCCTCAGGGTTCTGTTTTATCTCCAACCTTATTCTTACTTTTCATTAACGATCTTCTCCACTGCACTTCTAACTCTGTTCACTCTTATGCTGATGATTCAACTCTTCATTCTTCTACTCATTTCAAATCTGCTCCCTCTTTTGCTTCTAGAGTTGCTTCTCGTCTTCAACTTTCCAATTCTATTCTTGCCGATCTGGATGGGATTTCCCGGTGGGGTCATAGCAACCTTGTGAAATTCAACTCTTTAAAAACTCAACTTCTTCACATCTCCCTCTCAAAAACACCTCCTAACTTTCCTATCCTCTTCGATGGCTCTCCCGTCTCACCTGTAAATAACATTAACATTCTTGGTCTAAACATAAACAACAAACTATCTTGGAAACCACATATCACAATGGTTGCTAAAGCTGCCTCTAAGAAGCTGGGAGTTCTGTTCAGATTGCGAGAATTTTTCTCTTCTGAACAGTTACTCCAAATATATAGGGGTCTTATTCGCCCTTGTATGGAGTACTGTTCTCACATTTGGGGGGGCTCCGGCTCCTCCTCTCTTCTGGATAGGGTTGAGTCAAAAGCTAAAAGATTAATTAACTGTCCCCTACTTTCAAACTCTCTTGACCCTCTGTCTATGCGACGTGACGTTGGCGCGCTATCTCTTTTCTACAGGTACTACAATGGCAGGTGCTCGAGAGAATTGGCCTCTCGCATCCCTCCTCCATTGCGTCGTCCTCGTTGCACAAGGGGTGCCCTGCTTTCGCACCAATTTTGTGTGGAAGTAGGAAATCCCCAGACTAGCCCGTTGTGGTACCTCTTTCTTTCCAGCCACCTCTATTCTGTGGAACTCTCTACCTTCATCTATTTTTCCTTCTGTATTTAACCTTCCACTCTTCAAGGCTTCCGTCTGCGCCCACCTGAGGGCTGTGCGTTAGGTGTGTGCGTTTGCATGTGTTTGTCTCTATGTGTGTGCCCCCTCCTTGAAAAGGGCTCTGCCCGTGAGCGGTGGCGTTCTGTAAAAAAAAATAAAAAATATATATATATATATATATATATATATATATATATATATATATATATATATATATATATATATATATATATATATATATATATATATATATATATATATATATATATATATATATATATATATATATATATATATATATATATATATATATATTATATATATATATATATATATATATATATATATATATATATATATATATATATATATATATATATATAATATAATGTAAGGAAAAGAAATTTTTGAAATAGATCTACTCAGTTTCTATAAATAAAAACACTTTACAAAGAGAAAAAAAAAAAATTCTGAGCGATTTTCCCTTCTCTAAAATTTTTTTTTTAAAAAAAATTCTTTTTGTCAAACAAATTCTTTCCACTTGCTTGAAAAAGTAATTCCGAGTCATTGTTAAATAAAAAGGAATTTTTTTTTACCTTTATTTTAACCTACTTTTACCACGTTT
>SEYY01016605.1:20000-22000 GCA_009176605.1 Armadillidium nasatum
TTTGGAGTCTTATATCAGATTTCTTCAGGTCAATTACTTCCCTAGCTTCTATCTTCCTTTTAGCCTATATACGACCAGGGAGTTCAACCAATATAACTGATTATGGATTGATGCTCCCATTATCTTACCAGGGTTCTAATGTGACTTTTAGAAAATCCACAAGAGGATTCTGGATCTATGGAAATTGGTTTCTCATCCTTTCCTAGCAAGGCTATCGGCCTCCTCATTTTCTGTAACACAGCTGTGTCCTGGCACCCATATCACAGTAACTGTATTATGGTCATCCAGCTATTGGTGGGCAGATCGACAGTCCCAGACCAATTTAGATTCATATGTGAAGGAGCTTAGTGCTCCAAAGGCTGCTTTACTGTCCATTGTAATATGAATCTTTGCGCCTTCCATTCTTTTCTTGACGTTTCCTCGTACGCATGCTACAATGGCATGGACTTCCTCTTGAAACACTGTGGGAGCTGTTCCCATTGCCACGATGAAAGAGCAGCTCGAACCCAAGAAGACAGCCCTCACATTACCTTCTATCCGTGATCCATCAGTGAACCACCAGATTGTTTCCGAAGCCGTCTTGGAACTACTTTTATCCCAGATTTGTTTCTTCGTTTGGAGTATATTGTGCTTCCTATTGAAGCACTTTCGTTTTGGCATAACATCTGACACTATCAACACCATTAGAACCTCCGGTACTTCTTCAAGAACCGGAAGCCATTCCGGAGTGAAGCCTCTTTTAAGAGATTTGTTTTTGCAATATCAATTTTGCCGCACAAGTCATTGCCTCGCTTTTAAAGGCAAGTGCAATGGTAATAGGCCCAATAGTACCTCCAATGCAACAGTTTGACAAGCGTTTAATGCACTTGTAACCCCTAGGCAAGCAAGCATCCTTTTTTCTTCTTTTATTTTTTTATTTGCAGATTATTGAAAAAATTAAAAATTTAAATTAATGATAATAATAATAATAATAATAATAATAATAATAATAATAATAATAATAATAATAATAATAATAATAATAATAATAATATGATATGATGATGATGATAGTGATGATGATGATGATGATGATGATGATGATGATGATGATGATGATGATGATGAAGAACTATAGAACCTTGAACATTGACTAGCAAAGACTTTACCGTCCACTCAAGGCTAGTCTGCTAAATTATTAGTATCCGGCGAAAACACTATAAATACAGCTCCCGGATTCCTATATTTCTATATTTCTATTTTCTATTTTTCTCCAGTTATATTACTTAAATGATTTACTTATTTTTTATTCACTAATAATAAAGTACTAACTCTTGTTAACTACAAGCCCATAGATCAATTTCCTTAAAATATATATCCAATTTTTTCTTGAATGATTCGATGTTGTTGCTGTTCACTATTTGATAAGAAAGACTATTCCGTTTTTCAATCACATCGTACGTAAAAAAAAATTCTTTGCTATGTTTGCTTGAAATCGTTTGTGAGATATCTTATGTCCGTTGCTACGTGAAAGGTCATTCAAGTCGTACCGAAAGTATTGCTTATAATCAACGTTGACAAATTTATTTATAATTTTAAATACTTCTATTATTTTCCTCTCAATCTTCTTGTTTCTAAAGAATGTATATTCAGTTCTCATAACAATTGCACATATGATTTACCTCTCAATTCTGGTATTAATTTAGTTACTCTTTTTTTGAATACTTTTGAAGAAGAAGAAGAAGAATTTTATTATTATTAACATTATTAATATTTACAAGTCTTTTCCATTAATCATTCCTCCCATTCACTCCTTTCCTTTCACCATTAATCTTGAACACCTAAAATGATTTCGAACATATTTAAATTGTTTTCCACATTTTAATCCTCGCTCACAACCAGAACGTTTTCATTTGTTCTTTATTTATCATCCTTTTAACCAGTCTGCCTACTTCATGTCACATACCTTGTGATATATATATATATATATATATATATATATATATAATATATATATATAT
>SEYY01016606.1:0-7500 GCA_009176605.1 Armadillidium nasatum
TTTATATTTTGGGTAACTACACTATATATCAGTTCCCCATCGAGACACGGAGTGAACATTCACGGAAGCGTACTCGACGGAGGGGGTTTCTTCTGGAAAGTGTACTCTTAAGGATAGGAACCACTGGATGTAGAGTCGTCGTCCTAGTAGGAACATCAGGTGCATAAGAGGTAGGAACATCAGGTACATCGATAGCTTCTACTGTTACCGGAGAATGCGGGACAAAAGTATCTGCTACTATGTTTTCTTCCTTTTGTTGATGTGATGTATTGGAGGACGATTACTCTTTATTTGGAGAAAGGAGCGGTTTGAGTAATGAAGAGTCACTTTCGAAGTTAGGTGTTAAATGTGCATTCTTTGTAGGTTGTTTTTCTTTGAAGGGTGTTTTTCGTAGGTTGTTTATAACTTCTTTGCAGCAGAAATCCAAAGGGACACATTGACCGTAAAACATCCGGTGTAGAATTGCTCCAAAAGACGTCTAGCTGCTGTCCGTTACTTTTTAAGTTGAGGTGAATTCAATTGAGCCAGAAGAATTTGGTAAATTAAGTTAGGCTTCTAAAGGAGTACGTGGTCCTTGTGGTATTTGTTCTTGTTGTAAGGACAAGAATCCACGTTTTAAGGGAGGTTACTGAGAAGGTGGGCGGCTCCATTCCTGCAGCAGAGATGACTGTTGTTCTTGAGGTAGCTGGTGGTAGTGAGAAACCATGAAGACGGGCAGCGTAGTCCTTGTGAGACATCCATAAAGTCCCGATTGTGACGGGAGTTGGGCTGGTAGGCCCAACTTGTGGTTCAGTAGTAGGCCGAACTTTTGGACGAATCGCTGGTTCAGTGGTTCAGGAGTTCGGCTGGTAGGCCGAACTTTTGGACGAATCGTTTTGTCAGTGGTTGGGCTGGTAGGCACAACTTTTGGAGTTGGGCTGGTAGGATTACTTGCACATGGCCACCCAATTCACAGTCAGCTGCCTCAGTCGTTATTGCCGCTTCGAGGGAAGGCAAAGGGAGGTAACAGCAACAGCTTCTTCTTGATCCCTGGATAGTTGTTTCTGAGCCATTTGCTGTGTTAGATAGCCGAGGACATAAAACTGTCAAGCTATCATGCACAGTTCTTGGAGGTGGCTCTTCTGTGGGGACTTCTTTTTCTTATTGGGATTTCATCTTTTGTGCTGCTGCTGTTGTTGTTTCTGCTTCTTCCTTCGAGTGATTATCTCTATGTAATAAAGTGGAAGTTTCCACTTTATTTATTCCCTAATTTTAACAAATGGTTAACAAAGTTATTATTTTAAAGTTTCACAAATTATATTGAAATAGTAAATAAAATAATATACATTTTAAATTACAAATATTATTTTATAATATTTACATTTTATAATAAATACATTATAATTTATATTTTAACATAAAACATTTTTATTTGTAATTATAATAAAATATAACATAAAATAAGTACATTTTATATAGTTTCACATAATGTATTACCTTAATTCAAAATTAACGGTAAAATAGTTTTGGAGGGAAAATTTGATAGAAAAATGAATTAAGAATTTGTTATGGTAATAATTTAAAATTTACATTATATTTTAAATGTTTTATTTTTTACAATAATAGTTTATATTTTTATATATTTATTATAATAACTTTTATCACAAAAAGAAATCTGGTTTTTATTTATCACTAGTTTTACCAGTCTTTTTCTTATTAAAAACAATATTCACAAGTTAACGTTTTAAAATATTTTTTGATTAAAGAGAACGTTATCTTATATTTTGGGTAACTACACTATATATATATGGTCAGAGTGCACATTAGCGGCCATGCATAACTCAAAAACTACTAATCGTACATTAAAAAGCATTATATTTTTGAAATCCTTGGGTAATTTCCAGTAAGAAAACTATAAAAAAAATGTTAAATTAAAAAAAAAAAAAATTTGGAATATGTACGATAAGTTTGCTATTTAAAATGTAGCGACTGTACAAATTTGATGTTATTGTGTTTTGTGACATGAGTTGATGAGGATGTTGTTAAATGATTTATAGAGAATGGTCGAAGGTAAGACAAAAAAAAATATAAAACCTAACCTAACGTAACCTAACATAACCTAAACTAAAGTAAACTAACCTAACATAATCTAACCTAACGTAACTTAACCTAAACTAAACTAAACTAACTTAACCTAACCTAACCTAAACTAAACTAAACTAACTTAACCTAACCCAACCTAGCATAATTATTATATGATTTTTTTTCCAATTTTTCTTACTAAAAATTATCCAAGGATTTCAAAAATATAATCCTTTTTAATGTACGATTAGTAGTTTTTGAGTTATGTCTGGCCGCTAATGTGCACTCTTGCCTATATATATATATATATATATATATATATATATATATATATATATATATTATATATATATATATATATATATATATATATATATATGAATAGGGAAAGCATTGACGAAAGTGAGAAGGGGTATATCGATAGATTTGGATGGAATAAGTGGAAAGATGATGTTGGATGGAGGGGTGAGTATAGTAGAATGGTTGGCAAGATTATTTATGTTGGACAACAGGTTTTGTGCCTCAAGATTGACAAGATGCTTTTGTGGTCCCTTTGTATTAAGAAAAGGGTTATAAATTTGAGGGTGGAAGCTACAGGGGAATAAGTTTACTTATTATGGAGAAGAAAGTGAATGAATTTTAATGAATAGGATTGGGTGGATGGGTTAATAGGAGAAGAACAAGTGGGTTTTTAGAAAAGGTAGGGGATATAAATATCAGGTTTTTACTCTAAGAATGATTGATATAAAAAGTAAGGATAAAAGGAAGGATGTGTTTATGTTTTATGGATCTAGAGAAAGGCTACTGAAGGGTAGACAGGAGTAAACTTTGGGAGGTTTTGAGTGTGACTGGAATTGATGAGAGGGGAAGAGAAGGTATTAGAGCATTGTAAAGGAATAGTAGAGCGTTAGAGAGGAATAGTTAATAGAATGGAAACTGAGTTCTTTGATGTCAATAATGGATTGAGGCAGGGTTGTGTAATGTCTCCTGGGATTTTAATTTATTGATAAAGTGGTGAGAAAAATGGATAGAGTAGGGAGAGGGGGGAGAATGAAAGATGGACAAGGTGTTTGGGATGCAAATGTGTTACTGTATGCAGATAATATTGTACTTTTATTTGAGACTCAAGGGGTTTGAAGCTATTTGTGAATGAGTTTGTAAAGGGATTCGATGAGATACCCTTAAGAGGAAATGCAGGTAAGAGTAAAGTGTTGTGGGCGAAATATGATGGGGGAAAGGTGAGGGATGCTGACATGAGAGATGAAATGCAGATCAAGGTGAGGAGGGTGAGATTCGAGTGGGTTAGTTTATTAAGTTTTGGGAAGTAATTTTTCGAGAGGGATGGTAGCGAGGACGATGAAGTAAGGCATAGAAAAACGGAAAAGGAGAAGGTGTTGGCAGGTTTGAGGGGTATTTGGAATAGAGGAAGGCTGCCAAGTGAAGTGAAGGTGAGGATGTTTGAGGGATGTTGCATATCAGTGGTTACGTATGAGAGTGAACTATGGAGATTGA
The DNA here is from genome assembly GCA_009176605.1 of Armadillidium nasatum. Classification (NCBI taxonomy): domain Eukaryota; kingdom Metazoa; phylum Arthropoda; class Malacostraca; order Isopoda; family Armadillidiidae; genus Armadillidium; species Armadillidium nasatum. The sequence goes on from SEYY01016606.1 coordinate 3,574, forward strand.
ATGCGAGGAAAAGGCAAAAAGGTTGAAGTTTTCGAGATGGAAGGTCTGAGCGCGGTTTGCGGTATTAGTAGTAGGGTAGAGATAATGCTATAATACAGGAAATGTGTGGTTGGAAGAGCTGAACAGAATATGCTGAGATGGTTTGCTCAAGTTTGTACAATGAATGAAGAGACAATGGTAAAAACGGTGTTTATCAAAATTGGAGATGTGAAAGATAAGGGGAGACTGAGAGGAGGTTGGATAAGTGATGTTAAGGAGTTGTTAATAGATAAAGGGATGACTTGGGAGGAGGGTGTGCGACTGACAGTGGATAGAGTGAATGGAAAAAATTAGTGAGGGGTGAGCGTGGGAATTGAATGGGGCCCGCGATAAACACTATCCCACGATTTTGGGAAAGGTTACAATGAATAATATATATATATATATATATATATATATATATATATATATATATATATATATATATATATATATATATATATATATATATATATATATATATATATATATATATATAATATATATATATATATATATATATATATATATATATATATATATATATATATATATATATATATATATATATATATATATATATATATATATATATATATATATATATATATATATATATATAATATATATATATATATATATATATATATATATATATATATAATATATATATATATATATATTATATATATATATATATATATATATATATATATATATATATATATATATATATATATCTTCTAGTTCTCATGATACAGCTGGTGAACGTACCTTCCTTTTCGCTATCCAAAACGACCTTGAGCAGTTGGTGCAGCTCCCTACTCGTATCCCTGATCGTCTTGGAGATGAACCCAACATTCTAGACCTTTTCCTAACTTCTAATCCTTCTCCTTATACTGTTAAACTCTTTCCTCCTCTGGGTTCCTCCGATCATCTTCTTATCTCTGTTTCCTCTTCTATCTCTTCAAGTCTTCCGCAGGATAGACCCCCTTCTACGGAAAGGAAACGCTTGTGGCACTTCGGTGCCGCAAGCTGGTCGGACTTGCGGTCGTACTTCTTTGATTTCCCGTGGAATGATTATTGCTTCCGTGGGAGGGGTCCCTCGGAGTGTGCAGAACGCATTACTGAGGTGATTCTCTCTGGCATGGAGGCATACATTCCATATTCTTTCCCTTCTACTAAACCTAACAAACCTTGGTTTAACTCTGCTTGTTCTCGTGCTATCCGCCGCAGGGATGCTGCCTTCAGGGATTACCGTCGTCTTCAAACTCCAAAAACTCACGCTACTTATATTTCATCCCGGAATCGTGCAAAATCTATCCTTCGTAACACTAAAAACTCCTTTCTCCGTAGAAAATGCAATAATCTTTCTGGTTCCTCTTCTTCACGTTCTTTCTGGCATTTTGCAAAAAATGTCAACTCTAACTTTGCTTCTTCCTCTTTCCCTCCTTAATATCTTCCGACGGCACAACTGCCGTTTTACCTTCCTCTAAAGCTCAACTCTTTGCTCAAACCTTTTGCCTCTAATTCAACCTTAGACGATTCCGGAGCTGTTCCTCCTCCTTCAACCCCCTCTAACTCAATTATGCCTGATATTAGAATTTCTTCTAAAGATGTCATTTCTGCTCTCTCTGAGCTTAATACTAAGAAGGCGTACGGTCCCGATGGTATTCCTCCTGTGGTTCTCAAAACTTGTGCTTCCGAGCTTGCACCCTGCCTCGGTAAACTATTTCGTCTTTGTCTCTCTACTTCAACCTTCCCTTCTTGCTGGAAACGAAACGTGCGCTCATTCAACCTGTGCCGAAGAAGGGGGACCCCTCTCAACCCTCCAACTACCGTCCTATTTCTTTGACCTCCGTTCTCTCTAAAGTTTTCGAATCTATCCTTAACAGGAAGATTTGGAAGCATCTCAATTCTTCTAATCTTATCTCTGATCGCAAGTATGGCTTTCGTAAGAAACGCTCTACAGGTGATCTTCTTTCCCTTCTCTCTGAATCTTGGTCCTCCGCTATTGGGCATTTCGGTGAATCTTTTGCTGTCGCGCTGGACATATCGAAAGCCTTCGATAGAGTCTGGCACAAAGCTTTGATTTCTAAACTTCCCTCTTTCGGTATCTATCCTTCTCTCTGTGATCTTCTCGCTAATTTCCTTTCCGGTCGTTCTATAGCAGCTGTTGTAGACGGCCACCGTTCATCCTTTAAATCTATTAACAGTGGTGTTCCTCAGGGTTCTGTACTATCTCCAACACTTTTTCTACTCTTCATTAATGACCTTCTCTCTATCACCTCATCTCCTATCCTCCTATGCTGATGACTCCACCCTTCATTATTCCTTCCATTTTGAAAAACGTCCCACCCAACAGCAGTTGATAGACTCGAGAAGGGTAGCCTTGGAGCAACTAACCTCTGATCTTTCTCGTATTTCAAATTGGGGCAGAGAAAACATGGTTGTTTTCAATGCCTCAAAAACTCAGTTCCTTCATCTCTCCACTAGACACAATCTTCCACACAACTATGATATCTTCTTCGAAAACACACAACTCATGCCTTCATCTGTCCTTAATATTCTTGGTGTTTCTTTTTCTCGTGATCTTTCTTGGAAAGATCACATTACTTCTCTTTCTAAACAAGCTTCTAAGAGGTTGGGTGTTCTGAGGCGCCTTCAGAATTTCTTCACGCCACCCCAGTTGCTTGCTCTGTATAGGGGTGTTGTTCGTCCCTGTATGGAGTATGCTTCGCACATCTGGGGTGGTTCCACACATACAGCTCTCCTAGAGAAGGTGGAGTCAAGGGCCTTTCGTCTCATCAACTCTCCTGCTCTTACTAACTCTCTACAATCTCTTTCTGCCCATCGAATTGTTGCGTCACTCTCTCTTTACTATCGCTATTACAACGGACACTGCTCTTCTGAACTCTCTCGTTGCATACCTCCTCCATTGAGAAGAGCTCGTGCGACACGCCTTTCTACACATTCTCATCCTTTCTCTGTCCAACTCTCCGACCCCAGACTTAACCGCTATGCTCAGTCTTACATATACTCTACTGGTAAAGTCTGGAACACACTCCCTTCATCTGTTTTCCCAACTTCCTTTGACTTGCATACTTTCAAACGCCGTGTGTCTGGACACGTCGGCCACCATCGACCATGAAAATAGACCTTTTCCCAACTCCGGTGGAATTTGGTAGGCCTCTGGCCTTTGCCCACCGGAGGAGACATAAAAAAAAATAAAATATATATATATATATATATATATATATATATATATATATATATATATATATATATATATATATATATATATATATATATATATATATATATATATATATATATATAGGAAATCACACTCTACCACCACGGCCCTCACCACTATCACTCAAAACATAATAAATGGCCTGAACAAAAAACCATCCCACAGGACCATACTCATTGCCATCGACATCAACAAAGCATTTGATACAGTCCCTAAACATAACCTCATACAAAAAAATCCTACATTCACCTATACCCAACAATTATAAAAAATGGATTTCCAACTTCCTCTCCGATCGTACAGCTCAAGTCTCCAACAAAAACCATCTTTCAAAAACAGTAAAACTAAGAAATGGTGTCCCACAGGGAGCCATCCTATCTCCTCTATTATTTAACCTGTACACAGCAGACCTACCAACCCCACAAACACCAGATATAAAACTAGTAACATATGCCGACGACATATCCATTACGATAGAAAACCCTTCCACAGCCACCACACTCACTCATTCATACATCCAACAACTGGAAACATGGCTAAAATCAAACAGAATGACAGCTTCCTCCGAAAAATCCTCAATTACTCTTATTACTACCGATGGACACCAATCTTCTCTCCACCACTATGTAAAACTAAATCAAGAATACCCTCAT
>SEYY01016606.1:12500-14986 GCA_009176605.1 Armadillidium nasatum
AAACAAAAGTTGACAAACAGCAGTGAAGAACTGCAGAAGAAGAATTCACAGAAATCAAGCATAGCGCAGAAAAAAAAATAAATAAATAAAGACATTTATTGGCTTTTATTCTTGTAATTTGGAGGTAACACATTGTTTACAATTTAAGAATTATAAAAATGGAGGTCTAAATAAAATGTTGCAAACAGCAGAAGTATACCAGAATTATAATTACCGAGAGATACGAAAAAAAAAATTTTCCAATACAATTACAGCCTTGGAAAATTTAGGGGGGGTGAAACCGACTTGTAATGGGGTTGGCACAACTCCACTCCCCCCTTCCTGTTAATAAAGAAATTGTATTGACTGGCATTCCCGTTTCAGAGTTATTTTATGTATGGCAGGTCTTTAGGTAAATTTTATCTATTGTTTTAATAAACCTTAACGGAGATAGTACTTTGTTACTACATAATTAATTAAGGAATCTCAAAGAATAGTTAATGATGCATAATGATAATGCCATATGAGTATAGCTTTTAAACTAGCCAATGAGGAAAGAGAATGGCCTATGACGTCACAAAGGCTTGAATACAACGACTTTAAAAATAAGAGAAGAGTTAGTTGAGTTTGGGCGGTGAGAGCCGAGTAGAGGATCGCTCCTTGTAAATCTCAGGCAAGTCCAACAAACAACTAATTAATCCTCCGAAATTATCAATCAAAGCTAATAAACAAAGAAGATCTTAAGTGTGCAATTCCTGTTTTAAATATATCTTGTGCTTTATTTGAATTACTACCATTATTTTGTTTGAAGCAATTTGCTTCCCATTTACCATATTCATTTTGCATTGGTGCATTTTAATAAAGAAATACTAAGATAATTGCGTTTGGAGTTAATTGCCTAAATTAACATAGTCCATATATATATATATATATATATATATATATATATATATATATATATATATATATATATATATATATATATATATATATATATATATATATATATATATATATATATATATATATATATATATATATATATATATATATATATATATATATATATATATATATATATATATATATATTATATATATATATATATATATATATATAATATATATATATATATATATATATATATATATATATATATATATATATATATATATATATATATATATATATATATATATATATATATATATATATATATATATATATATATATATATATATATATATATATATATATATATATATATATATATATATATATATATATATATATAGCGAATTATTTATATTATGAATATATATATATAAATCATTTGCAGCTTCACAATAAAAATTTAAACAATAACTTGTCCGAATCCATAAATTCTTTAATAAAAATTGAATGTTGTGACGAAAGAAATTTTGTATGATTATTTCCAATTTTTAGTTTTAAGTTGAAGCCAGAATTGTTGTTCGATTCCTATCATTTGTCATAAAAATTAAAATGTTGTGATGAAGGAAACAAGCTCCTATATATATATATATATATAATATAATATATATATATATATATATATATATATATATATAATTATATATATAATAATAATAATAATAATAATAATAATAATAATAATAATAATGCATGGTTTTTTGGTTTATTTGTTTTTTTTTCTTTTTAACTTCAAATGTGATATTTTAGTAGTTTCTTTGTTTATATAGTGTGTTACATCATTTATATTAATGTTTTCATGAACTTTCTGCAATGAAATATTTATATTATGCATTATAAAGCAATTCAGTTTTAATTGACAAGCCATTCTTGCACATTTCCTAAAATAAATCCAAATTGAATATATATATATATATATATATATATATATATATATATATATATATATATATATATATATATATATATATATATATATATATATATATATATATATATATATATATATATATATATATATATATATTACAAAAAAATATTTTTTTTTATTAAGCTATACAGCAAAAAAAAAGCCACAAATATTGAAATTTTATAATAAAAAATAATAAATAATATAAAAATAAATTAAAATAAAAATAAATTATATATATATAATATATATATATATATATATATATATATATATATATATATATAATATATATATATATATATATATATATATATATATATATATATATATATATATATATATATATATATATATATTTAGGGATGGAGTGAAGTATCGTTATCGGTAGTGGTATCGGTATTGAGTTTTCATGTATCGGTATGGCTATTGGTTAAAAATGACCAATACCGATACCAGATTTTTTTAAGTAACTTTAATCCCTTTGGCTTGCATTTTTTGGAATGTTCAGTTTTTTTGACTGTAAACTTTTGAATACCACAAAACATTTTTTTCTTGATTTTCCAAATTTCCAATTAATTAATTACGAATTAACCGTTAATTAAATTTTTTTTGGCTTATATTCTATATCTCTATAACTGCAGTT
>SEYY01016607.1:5000-22619 GCA_009176605.1 Armadillidium nasatum
GGCAAAACAAACGATATCTAGGAGTCTACTTTGACTATCTTATTTATCATTGCGTCTAAAACAAATATATTACAAGATACGAAGATTAAGCTTCTTGAACAATTTCATATGAAAGATTTGGGACATTTTCAGAACTGTTTGAGCATTGAATATATATATATATATATATATATATATTATATATATATATATATATATATATATATATATATATATATATATATATATATATATATTATAGTATAGATAGATAGATAGATAGATAGATAGATAGATAGATAGATAGATAGATAGATAGATAGATAGATAGATAGATAGGTAGATATATTATGGTAGGACGTAGCTCAGACCAAAGCGAGGAAAATACCCACCCTCACTGGGCTTAACAGGGGGTAAAAGGGTGGGCTACACCATTCCATTTCACTTCGTCGACCTTTGGTTCGTTCATTTACGCGTTTCATCTTCTCAGAGGGTCTCTAATGACTCACCAATGGAGGGCCTACAGTCCCACAACCTTACCCCTTCTTTACATGTAATCTTCAAATTTACAAACGCATAATGTAGCCTCTTATCCACTCCATCATCATACTTTTGAGTTGGTGGCCTCCGGTGATGATGTTGATGCCACAAGACCTGTATGCCGACTTGCCCTGTTTCACTGTCTTCTTCTTTCGTTAATTTCTGCAATTTTCACAGTCTTTGGTCTAATCTCCACTTTGTCGAACACACTTCTTCTTCTAGACCTCATCATTTGTTCTTAACTGAAACTCAGGTGTCTGAGTGCTCATTACAGAGCAAACCCTACTCTTTTTCCTCCTACTGTCTTTATCCTCAATTTTCAGCCAAAGGCGGATGTTCCGCATATGTGCACAACGATGTTGTCTGTTCTCGTGTCTCTAATTTGGAGTTTTATAAGTTATCTACTTTATGGCTTAAACTTTCTTGCAACTCTACAACTAAATTCATTTGTTCTGTTTACTTATCTCCTAACTCTACAGACTATCCAAAAGTCTGTATGGCGATGAAAGCGATGAAAATACATATGTTTACAACACATTCTTTCTTCTTCTTCTTTCTCCGAAATCATCATTTTAGGTGATTTCAATGTTCACCACCGCCAATGGTTTTCATTTAGTTCTCATGATCCAGTTGGTGAACTCGCCTACCAATTTTCTTTCCAGAATAACCTTGCGCATTTGCTGTTTTTCCCTACCGGTATCCCTGACCGCCTTGGTTTTGAACCCAACATACTTGATCTTTTCCTAACTTCTTGTCTTTTTTCTTGCACTGCTAAACAATTTTTTCTCTGAGTTCATTCGATCACGTATTTATATCTGTTTTTTGTCCTGTCTCTTCAAGACTTTGAAAGAACGGCAACCACTTTCAGCGAGGAGACATATGTGGCGTTTCGGTTCCTGTAACTGGTCTGACTTGCTTTTGTACTTCTCTGATTTTCCATGAAGTGATTACTGTTTTCGTGGGAGGGGTCCCTGTGAGTGTGCAGAGCGCATAACCGAAGTGATTCTCTCTCTCATGGAAAACTGCATTCCATTTTCTTTCAATTCTACTAAACCTAACAAACTTTGGTTTAACTCTGCTTCTTCTTGCGCTATCCAATGCAGGGATGCTGCCTCCAAAGATTACTCTCCTCTTTAAGCACCAGAAACTTACTCAACTTATATTTCATCTCGGAATCAGGCAAAATTTATACTTCGTAACCAAAAAATATTTTTTTCGGTAGAAAATGCAAAAATCTTTCTGATTGCTCTTCTTCACGCTCTTTCTGGCATTTTGCAAAAAATGTGAAATCTAAATTTGCTTATTCCACTTTCCCTCCTCTAGTACCTTCTGATGGTCCAACTACTGTTTTACCTTCTTCTAAAGCTGAACTCTTCGCTTAAACTTTGCCTCTAATTCAACATTAGGCGATTCCTGAGCTATATCACCTCCTTCAACCCACTCCAACTCATTTATGCCTAAAATTGTAATTTCTTCTAAAGACCTCATTTCCGTTTTCTCTGAGATTTATAAAAGAAGCCGTACAGTCCCGACTGTATCTCTCTTTTGGATTAAAAAATTTGTGCCTTGGTTTACAATTTCATCTATGTCTTTCAACTTCAACCTTTTCTTCTTGCAGGAAAAGTGCGCTCAATGTGTGCCGAAAAAGGGATATCAACCTCTAATTTCATTCAATTTATTTTATCCATTTTTCTAATGTTTCCAAATCTATCCTTAATAGGAAGATTAGGAAACATTCTTCTTGTTTTATCTGTGATCGACAGTAAGATTTTCGTAAGAAAAGACCTTTTGGTGATCTTTCCCTTCTCTCTGGCCTTGGTCCTCTACTTTTCGTCATTTCGATGAATCTTTTGCTGTCGCACTGAACATATCGAAAGCTTTCGATAGTCTGGCACAAGCTTTGATTTCCAAACTTCCCACTTTCGGTATCTATCCTTCTCTCTGTGACCTTCTCTATGATTTCCTCTCTGGTTGTTCAATGGCAGCTGTTGTAGATGGCCACCGTTCATCCTTTAAATCTATTAATAGTGGTGTTCCTCAGAAATTGTTCCTATCCCCAATACTTTTTCTGTTTTTCATTAATGATCTTTTCTCTATTACTTCATTTCTTATCCACTCCTATGACGATGACTCCACCCTTCACTACTATTTTCGGTTTGAAAGGTGCCCCTCCCATCAGCAGTTAATGGAGCCAAGGAAGGTAGCCTTGGAGCAAATAACATCTGATCTATCTCGCATTTTAAATTGGGGCAGAGAAAACATGGTTGTTTTCAATGCCTTAAAAATTCAGTTCTCCCATTTCTTTACTTGACTCAATCTTCCACACAACTATGATATCTTTTTTGAAAAAACACAACTCAAACTTTCATCTCTCCTTAATATTCTTGGTGTTTCTATTTCTCGTGATCTTTCTTGGAAAGATCACATTATTTCTCTCTCTCTAAAGAAGCTTCTAAGAGGTTAGGTGTTCTGAGCCACCTTCAGAATTTCTTCACTCCCCCCCAGTTGCTTGTTCTGTATAGGGGTGTTGTTCGCCCCTGTATGGAGTATGCATCTCACACCTGGGGTGGTTCCATTCATAGAGCTCTTCTTTAAAAGGTGGTGTTTAGAGCTTTTCATCTTATCAACTCTGCTGCTCTCACTAATTTTTTCCAGTCTCTTTCTGCCCTTCGAATTGTTGCGTTACTTTCTCTATGCTATTGCTATTACAACGTACCTTACAGCATCTTTGAAAGAGTGAAAAGAGATACTGAACACTGAAATAGTTGGAATGAAATGGTTTGTATGTGGGTAAGCAAACGGTTGGTAAATTCAAAATTGGGAAATATTGAGTTGAGACTTTAAATTAGTGAAAAAAGATATGAAACATATAAAATTACTATGAAAAAGGTACTTAACTGCAATTCAATGATAAATTGTACTGAAAAACATTTTAAAGACACGACTTTTAAAGGAAACGGAATAAATTTAAAAAGATGGAGAGGAAGTGATGTATGGAGAAAGGGAACATCATTACATTTAAGTATTAAAACACACAAGGGTGACATCATAATTGAGGAAATCATACCCTTAGTGATAGCTTTTGTTAGTATTGGAAAGAAGATAGGTTTCACGTACCATACGGCATTTGCAGTGGGAAAAAATCGATAGTTGAGAAAAAAGGGAGGAACCTAAAGGTTTAAAAGATAATTACGATGCAATATAATTAGCGGATTAAGAGTGTTATCATTATTAAGTAATGGATTACTCTTATATATATATATATATATATATATATATATATATATATATATATATATATATATATATATATATATATATATATTATATATATATATTATATATTCTGTGGGCCAAAAATTTCAGAAGAGTTTGCAAAATCCTATCTTGATCAAAAGAGCCCGACATATCAAGATACACAGAGCTTGAAAGTATGCAAGTCAAAGGAACAGATAAATGGGGTGTGTTCCAGAATTTTCCAGTAGAGTATATGTAAGATTGAGCACAGCGGTTAAGTCTGGGGTCTGAGAGTTGGACAGAGAAATATGAGACTGTGTAGAAAGACATGTCGAACGAGTTCTTCTCCATGGAGGAGATATGTGACGAGAGAGTTCAGAAGAGCAGTGTCCGTTGTATTCAAATGCCGACTCAGTCATAAAGAAGGTAAGATGCAAGACGTTGTACGTTCTTGACATACATCCAATCTCTTGCTCTTCGCTTTACTAACACTACGGAAAAAAAAAAAAAAACCCGTTGAAACAATAAAAAAGAAAAAGAAAACAGAAAAGTAACGAACTCTGGTACTGATGTGTTAGTCTGACGTTTAGACGAGAGATTGAGTAGTATATATAGAGATACAGAAACAGTTCCCCTCCTAGCCTTATCTTATTCCAATCAGGCTTTTCTCATTTACACGCGGAGACCAGATGGCACCTTGCTGGACACGCATCATACGCCCCACCATTATTTACATCGCACCTCACATTAGAGATAGATAGGAGATCACGTTGCGATACTCGTTCTATTTCTACACAGTTCATAAATAATTTCTCTGTCCAACTTCTCAGACCCCCCAGACTTACAGACTAGATGCTCAATCTTACATAACTCTACTGGCAAAGTCTGGAAAACACCCCATTTTGCTGTTCGCTTGTCGGACACATTGCCATACATCCATCTCAAAGACCTCAATGTGTATTAGGATAAGTGAGCGCTCTTACATTATATCGATGACGCGAGCGAGCATTTTGGGCGAGCTAACTTACTGAATTGACTTTGGCCACGAACACAGAAAGTAATTTCCTGATAAAGTGACTCATAACATATACACTACAATCAATACTTACCCTAATATATATTATAACTTACTTATTATATATAATAGTAATAGATTAATATGCATTATGTATAATATATATAGATATATAATAATTTAAATATAGTAATGTATATGATATTATTATCATAGAGTAATCTCATTACTTTCCAATTGTCCAAATGAACATCATTTGGCATTTCGCCCAAATTATAGTTAGAGAGACAGGATCTAGGTACAATTTGTCATCTGATGTAATTATTATAAAGCAATTCTCAGGTTAAGATCCTACGGCTTTGGAAGTTTTTCTCACTCTGATAGTCTGGGATTTTCTCGACACTGCAAATGCACGTAAATGGGACAGTGACAACCATATCTCTTTCAACTACTAAAAAATAGCTATCACTAAGAGGTATATCCCATATGACATTTTCACCCTTGGGTGTTTTTAATTACTTTAAATGGTAGATTGGATGATACGTATAGACTTTTCTTCCATAACATTCCCCTGTTCCTTTCTCCAGTGCTTGTGTAATAAAGTGTTGATAGTATCCGGTTTCACTTTTATAAGTGTGCAGTGTGGCTAATCAAATAGTAGTTCTTTCCAGTTACAATTTATCATGGGAACTTGGCACTTAGTTTAAGTTAGCCGTTTTCTCTTCAATAGGTATAATTGAATATTATATGTATTTTCAAATATACTTTTTTCCCACTAATTTAAAATCCTCAATCAATATTTTCCAAAAAATTTTTTAATTTTATCCCAAATCCGTTTGCTTACTCCCCAACATATCAAAGCATCTTTATTCCCCAAATATATTCATAGTGTGTCAGTTAATCATCTAATTTCACTCTCGTAAAATGACAAAGATGCTGAGATAGAGGGTTACGTTGTAGCTATAGCAATCAGCAAATAGAGAAAGGTGCCTATATGCCGCAACTTCTCGATTGCACTCAACATAGTGGGACAGAGACGGTCAGTCGGAGTGCAAGGGAGATAGAGACACTGGTGAAAGAATAGGAAAGATTAGTCGAGTACGATAGCAAGAGCTGGAGTTTGAGGAAGAGAGATAAGGATAGAGAGTAACGTGTTCAATGAAAACACACACCACATATTCGCATTAAAAGAGATATAAGACTGAAAATAAAGGCTCCAGCGCAAGGGTCTATTCGACGGATGGATATAATACGCACAAAACCAGAAAAGAAATTGACTGAAGAGCCACGCATACAACAAGAGAAGTAATAGATATACCGAACAGAAGAGGCGAAAATCAATATTGAAGATCGGAAGATCGTTAGAGATAGATCACTTCTTATAAGGTCGTTCGCATAGAGAAATGCCACCTTACAAGTCGCATTAGAAGCAAGACTTCCACAGAGAAAGAAGTAGAAATAGTGATAATAAGAGTGGAAGGAAACTTCCCAAAAGAAGTCAAAGAGTTCAACGGAGAATTAGAGGGAAACAGAGATCCACAGAGTAGGTTAAGTGTTTACTTATGAAGAAGCTAAAGAGATTGGCGATGGCAAGAGTGTTTAAGAAGATGTGTATCGCAAAAGAGATATTCGATTAAGGTAATGATTGGTAAGTTACTTTCCTACGTCAGTTAAAGAAATTAGAGAATATTGCGGAATCGTAATTATCTTAAAGACATCATTGACAGCAGCACGATTGTCATATTACTGGAGCACTGCGCGCCAGAGTTAAAGTTTAGAAAGAAGGTGCTGAGGATAGAGAATTAATTGTTATTAGTTGTGGCGTACCCCAGCACTCCTTGCCACATCTCTTTCCGTTTCACATGTGTCGCAGATGCCAGTTCGTCCCATTTAGTTGATCGTCAAAACGTTTCGCAAAGTTCGGAAAATAGAGAGAGAGCGAAAGATGGATAAATCCCGGGAAGTTTTTATGTATGTTTAACACATGAGTACATGAAAAACCAGTATTAATAACATTAACGGCGGAGGGCTCTACGACAAGGCAGCTGATCCGAGGAGGCAGAAGAGCAAAGGCACTAAGGAAGAAAGATAGGGAACTGAAAGGTGGAGTTATGACCGACAACACTTCTGGCAGGACCGATGGCAGTATATATTGTTCAGTGCGACCTCAGGACGAAATTAACCGCCTCGTACTATAGCGATAATCATAAGCAGGATCATCACAGCGAGAAAAGATGAACAAAGGATCGAACCTCTTATTTAAGTTATTCAATTTACCGGATAATTTAAGAGTTTACACTGATGATGCGGGTATCACGTGGAGTAAAAGATAGAGAAGAGGGTGTACTAAGTCACGAGCATATATGGGATACCATTTAAGCTGAATTAGGAGGTCTAGGAAAATAAAATGTCTGGAAATAAGGTGGCTGTGTGATGAATTAGAGACGGCAAAAATATTTCAGACTACACGCAATGGCTTCAGAGTGGTGCAGCAAAACAAGTTACAAAGGGCAGAACACGACAAAAGGGGAATATTTGACAAGATAGCCGAGGTGAGATACTAAGTAGAAGTAGAGGAAAAACAAAAAGTTGCCAAAGTTATTATCTCTCTTATGAAGAAATGCCAAGACGGCACATGCAGGGGTGAGCAAGGAGCGAATCCAGTAAAGTATTATTCTGCTCTTGCTTAAGAGAAACAGTAGCTTTTATAGATAGGTTAGGACAGGCCAGGTATTTTTAGCAGCGATTACCGAACAGATGACAATGTAAGGTTGCGGGATGATTGATCCACGTGGACAGTTTACAAGACGACTGGCTAAAATCCTTGCAAGATACATACTTTGTGGATAGAGCGACATCATATAAGCAGAGTCTAAACCAAAGCACTTGTATAGGTTTGGTAGACCAGAGAAAGTATCAATGGCAAGCTATACTTCTGCCCATGCCCGGACGAGAGACATCACCTGGGTAGGACGTGGCATTCGGTTCAGACTCACCGATTGGACCCCCTTCTACAGACGCAATAAGCCTCCCATCTCCCCTCGAATCATATTAGAAGTACAGCACCACTATAATCCGCCAGTTTTCGGCACCCGTCAGAGACTGAGAACCGACCGAGTTTACCATCAAGTATAACCCAGAGAACAAGAGTACTAAAGGAAGTTTATTCAAAAATGTTAGCCAAAAACGTCCAGACATGTATCTGAGAAAAGTATAAGAATCTTGTTGGGTTCTATCTTCGCTATGACTATCAGAAGCATGAACGAGAAGTAGGGAGATTCGACATACTGTCAAAGGGCAATAAAATTGGACAGCGTTAGCCTGCCGAATACGAAAGCGGTTCGAACATTATTAGTGAGTAAGCTTAATTCTGTTGGCTTTATAAAAGGTATAGAACTGAGAAGGAAAGAGCCAAGTTAATAGGATTTGGTGCAATTAAAATTGAATTTCTTAGCCTCAACTCAATCGCATGACTTAGAGATTAAGAGGTGAAAAAGACAAGTACGTAATGACAAGGATACTCATAATAAAACCCCAATATGATAGAGATAAATTGAGTAATCATAGGTGTAATGTATTATTGGCGATAGAGAAATGGCAAGGGAGGGACATTAAGGGCCAATAAGGTGGGATGATATAACGTAAGAGACATCCAGAGTAATACACTGCAAGTCATGTTACAATCGACTTCAAAATTAACACCCATCCATCACGGTGTTCGCGCAGTAGCCTCCCAGGCACAACACACCCACGGTAGAATTTGGCAAATTAAACAAATTGACTAAGATATAACGGACAGGAATACCAGAATAACAGCGACACGAGGATTACATATAGACGTTTAGATAGCCATCAGTAGGAAATCGCTGCACATTACGGCGAAATGTAGTGGAGTGGCTTCGGGTCTATTGAATAATTGAGGCATGAAGAGATCTTTCGAATGTAGAGAGGAGAGTTAATATTATCAGGGAACCAAAAAACTGAAGAAATTATAGGGTAATGTGGATATTGAGGCAATGAAAGACGTTGCCATGAGAAATAGTATATATAGATGATATATAAAGAGAATCTTCCATAGCACTCAAGAGACAGAAAGAACTGGCTGCAGAGTCTTGAAGGTGATACCACCAAAAATAGGTCAAGTGCACTTTGATTGTTGCGGACCAAAAAAAATGGACAAGTGCGAAGATCGGGAGAAAGTGGTTGTTTTATGAGGGAACTAATATAATTTGAAAAGCGTGACACAGCGCGCAGGGTATAATTAGAGGTTGAGCTGTTTGTAATAGCCAATGCCCAAGGTTATTACTAAAGGCATAATATATCTATTCACTGAGTGGCTCGTAGTGTGCTGATATGCGAGTTCTTGATCATTTTGGAAGTGTCTAGGAAAGACCGTCAATTGCCGTAGCGACGAACAAGTGGAAGAATGGCGGAACAAGACGCCACAACGCATCATGAGGCATAGCACGTGATGGAGAGATGCGTATGTCATAACCAACTCTCACATCTTATATACCCATTCGGTGGTAATCTTAACGCCTCGGGAGAACTACTTCCTTCCCCTGTTAGTGGAGAATCAATTCATTCGGATGAAAAGAATTAAAAAAAGGCTCAAGAAATAGTATGGAGCCGATGTGCCTCTCGTTTTCCTCAGTGCCACCTTCGATGGCACTAGCATTGGTACAAGTAAAAATCATAACCTTACTATTATAATATATATATATATATATATATATATATTATATATATATATATATATATATATATATATATATATATATATATATATATATATATATATATAGTACGAATGCTTGTTTCTATATAAACATTTATTCTTGTCATTTACTGAGGTAAAACATTATACTTACATATTGGTTTACAATATGAAATTTCATACAATATATTTCAAGGAAACGAATAAGCTATGCCATAAGATACTATATTGGTCAATATTTGTTTTAAAATGTGTTAAGAGAATGTTGTTTGTGATACCTCGAATTCAGAAAGAAGGAATTGAATGAAAATTGAACTTATTTCAGATTAAAAATACTTAAGTGAATCTGATTTACTAAAGAAAATATGAATGTTTTTAGTGTGATTTTAAGCCTTTTTATTTTTCAAGTATGTAGTTCAAGATTCTCAAAAGCAGGTAAAAATTACAAGATCATGTTTTTAATTACATTTTGCAGATTTGTCATATTTTCATGCAAAATTTTATTTTAATTAAATTCGTTTGTAATCTTCTCTCTCACGAGCCATATGGCTTTTATACATATTTATATTTAATAGTCTGTTAGGGACTCTGACCTGTTGTTCTCTGAGATTTCCTTTTGAACCGTCATGTTATAGATAATAGAGGTGACGCTCAATCTTAACAACTTATCTTTATCTTATGGGCGCAAAGATGTTGTCTGTTCTCGTGTCTCTAATTTGGAGTCTTCTGAATTCTTTACTTTATGACTCAAACTTTCTTGTACATCTACAACTATATTCATCTGTTCTGTCTACTTATCACCAAACTCTATAGACTATTTAAATTTCTTCGATTATCTTAACTCAAGAAAAAAAAATAAAAATAAAAACATTCTTTCTCCGAAAGGTGATTTCAATGTTAACTATCGCCAATGGCTTTCATCTAGTTCTCATGATCCAGCTGGTTAACTCGCCTTCCATTTTTCTATTCATAACAACCTTCAGCAGTTGGTGCATCTCCCTACCCTTATCCCTGACTGCCTTGGTGATAAACCCAACATAATTGATCTTTTCTTTACTTCTTATGCTTCTCCTGACACAGTGAAACCCTTTTCTCCTCTGGGTTCATCCAATCTCCTTCTTAAATCTTCCGCAAGAACGGGCTTAGTCTTCGGTGAGGAGACGTTTCTAGCATTTCGGTACCACGAACTGGTCTGACCTGCGGTTGTACTTTTCTGATTTCCCTTGGAATGATTACTTTTTTCCGTGGCTCTGAGAGCGCAGAGTGCATAACCGAGGTGATTCTCACTGACATGGAGGAGTACATTCCATATTTTTTCCCTTTTTGTAAACCTAACAAACCTTTCTTTAACTCTGTTTGTTCTCGTGCTATCCTCCGCAGAGATGTTGCCTTCAGGGACTACCGTCGTCTTCAAATTCCAGAAACTCAGGCAACTTATATTTCATCCCGGAATCGGGCAAAATCAATTTTCCGTAACACTAAAAATTAACTTCACATTTTAAAATGCAACAATCTTTCTGGTTCTTCTTCCTCACTCTCTTTCTGGCATTTTACAAAAAAATATAAACTCAAACTTTCCTTCTTCTTCTTTCCTTCCTTTAGTATCTTCTGACAGTACAACTGCCGTTTTGCATTCCTCTAAAGCTGAATTCTTAGCTCACATTTTTGCCTCTAATTAAACTAGAGTGGCGATTTCTCTTCTCTCTGAGCATAACACTAAGAAGGCGTAAGGTTCTGATGGTATTCCACCAGTGGCACTCAAAACTTGTGCTTCCGAGCTTACACCCTGCTTTGGTAAACTATTTCGTCAATGCCTTTCTATTTCAAACATCCCTTCCTGCTGGAAACGTGCTCTCATTCAGCCTGTGCCGAAGAAGGGGGACCCCTCACAACCCTCTAACTACCGTCCCATTTCTTTAACTCCATTTTCTCTAAAGTTTTCGAGTCAACCCTTAACAGGAAAATTTTAAAAGGTCTCAATTCTTCTAATCGTATCTAAGCGCGAATATGATTTTCGTAGGAAACGCTTTACTTGTGACCTCTTTTCCTTTCTCTACGACTCTTGGTCGTCCGCTATTTGGAATTTAGGTGAATCTTTTGCTGTGGCGCTGGACATATCGAACAAAGTTTTGATTTCTAAACTTCTCTCTTTCGGAATCTATCCTTCTCTCTGTGACCTTCCCTCTGATTTCCTTTCTATTCGTTCTGTAGCAGCTGTTGTAGACGGCTATCGTTCTTTCTTTAAATCTATTCTTTTTTCAGCTTTTCATTGATGATTTTCTCTCTGAAACTTCACTCCTATCCACTCCTATGTTGATAACTCCACCCTTCATTATTCTTTGGAATTTGAAAGGCTCCACTCCTAACAGCAGTTAATATATGCAAGAAAAGTAGAATTGGAGCAGATGACCTCTGATCTATCTCGCATTTCACATTGGAGCAGAGAATACATGTCCGTTTTCAATGTCACCAAAACTCAATTCCTCCATCTCTCTACTTGACATAATCTTCCACACAACTATGATAGATTCTTCGAAAACACTCAACTTAAACCTTCATCTCTCCATAATATTCTTGGTGTTTCTTTTCCTCGTGATCTTTCTTTGAAAGATAACATTACTTCTCTTTCTCAACAAGCTTCTATGTGGCTAGGTATTCTGAAGCACATATATTATTTCTTCACCTCACCACAGTTGCTTGCTTTCTATAGGGGTGTTGTTCGCCCCTGTATGGAGTATTCATCACACATCTGGGTTTCTTCGCTCATACATCTCTCCTTGAAAAGATGAAGTTTAGGGCTTTTAACCTTATCAACTCTCTTGTTCTCACTAATTCTTTCTAGTCTTTTCTGCCCATTGCATTTTTGCGACACTCTTTCTAAACTATTGCTATTACAATGGACACTGCACTTCTGAACTCTTTCTTCACAAACCTTCTCTATTGAGATGCGCTCGTACAACTCCTCTTTGTAAACAGCCTCATTCTTTCAATTTCCAACTCTCTGACCCCAGACTTAACCACTATGCTCAATTTTACATGATCTCTATTAGTATATTCAGGAACACACTCCCTTCATTTATTTTCCCAACTTCCTATGACTTACACATTTTCAAAGCACATGCATCAGGTCTTGTCGACCTTTTATTTGACCAGGTTTCCGACTTCCTCCTACCTTTGGTGAGGAAACTTAGTAAAACTCTGGTCTTTCCTAACCAAATATGTAATATATATTTAAATATATATATATATATATATATATATATTATATATATATATATATATATATATATATATATATATATATATATATATATATATATATATATATATATATATATATATATATATATATATATATATATATATATATATATATATATATATATATATATATATATATATATATATATTATATATATATATATATATATATATATATATATATATATATATATATATATATATATATATATATATATATATATATATATATATATATATATATATATATATATATATATATATATATATATATATATATATATATATATATATATATATATATATATATATATAATATATATATATATATATATATATATATATATATATATATATATATATATATATATATATATATATATATATATATATATATATATTATATATATATATATATATATATATATATATATATATATATATATATATATATATATATATATATATATATATATATATATATATATAATATATATATATATATATATATATATATATATATATATGTCTCCTCTGGTGGGTAAGGCCGAAGGCCTATTAAATTCCACCAGAGTTGTGGAACATTCTGAATCTGGTCGCTAATGGCAGACGTGGTCCGGTACACGGCGTTTAAAAGTGTGAAACTCAAAGGAAGTTGGGAAAACAGATTAAGGGAGTGTGTTCCAGACATTTTCAGTAGAGTACATTTAAGAGTGTGCATAGCAGTTAAGTCTGGGTCGGTGAGTTGGACAGAGAATGGATGAGACTGTGCAGAAATTCATGTCTCATGAGAATTTCTCAATGGAGGAGGTATGTGACATGAGAGTTCAGGAGAGCAATGTCCATTGCAATAGCGATAGTATAAAGAAAGTAACGCAACAATTCGACGGTAAGAAAGAGATTGAAGAGAGTTAGTAAGAGGGAAAGAGTTTATAAGACGAAAATCCCTAGACTCCACCTTTTTGAGAAAAGCTGCATGTGTTGAACCACCCCAGATGTGCGAGGCGTATTCCATACAAGGGCGAACAACACCCCAATAAAAAAGCAAATGGGGTGGAGTAGAAAAAAAAACAGAAAGGTGCTTCAGACCACTCAACCTCTTAAAAGCTTGATTAAAGTGAGAAATAATGTGATCTTTCCAAGAAAGATCACGAGAAAAAGAAACTCAGAGAATATTGAGAACAGATGAAGGTTTGAGCTAAGTGTTTTCGAAGAAGATATCATAGTTGTGTGGAAGATTGTGTCGAGTAGAAAGATAGAAGAAACTGAGTTTTCGAGGTATTGAAAAAAGCCATTTTTACACTTCTTGCCACAGTTATAAATACGAGAAAGATCAGAAATACGAGAAATACTAGAAAGATCAGAGGTCAGCTGCTCCAAGAGTATCCTTCTTGAATCTATCAACTGATGTTGGGATTAACCTCTTTCAATTTAAAGAAGTAATGAAGGGTGGAGTCATCGGCATAGGAGTGTATAGGAGACGAAGTAATAGAGAGAAGGTCAGTGATGAAAATTAGAAAAATAATTTGAGATAATACAGATCCTTGAGGAACACCACTATTTATAGATTTATAGGAAGAACGGTGGCCGTCTACAACAGCTGCTATAGAACGACCAGAAAGGAAATTAGAGAGAAGGTCACAGAGAAAAGGATAGATTCCGAAAGAGGGAAGTTTGGAAATCAAAGCTTTGTGCCAGACTCTATCGAAGACTTTCGATATGTCTAACGCCACAGTGAAAGATTCACTGAAACCCCGAAGAGCGGAGGACCAAGAGTCAGGAAGTAGGGAAAGAAGATCACTAGTAGAACGTTCTTTACGAAGCCATGCTAAAATCTTACTGACTTCCTGTTAAGGATAGATTCGAAAACTTTTAGAAAGAACGGAGGTTAAAGAAATAGTACGATGGTAGAGGGTTGAGAGGGGTCCCCTTTTTCGGCACAGGTTGAGTATATATATATATATATATATATATATATATATATATATATATATATATATATATATATATATATATATATATATATATATATATATATATAATATATATATAATAATAATAATATTAAATAATGATAATAAAATAAGATACTGACAATAATAATATTGAAAAAACAGTAATATAATAATATGAATAATAATAATAATAATTATCATTATTATTAACATTTCTTTCACTATTACTATTATTCTGATTACAATAATTGCTTAAGGACTGAAATTATCAGAATAAGAATAATAGCAATAGCAGTAAAATACTACTTTATCTCAACCATTGAGATTACTGATATTATTAATTATATTTTTCAATAATAATAATAATATTAATAATAATAATAATAATAATAATAATAATAATAATAATAATAATAATAATAATAATAATAATAATAATAATAATAATAATAATAAATGACTAGTATAAAAAATAATTGTTATAAAAATAATAATTGCAATATTGGAAAAAGAATAATAATAGTGAATACCGTAGAGCAGCGTTTCCCAAACTTTTTTTTTCGTGACCTGACCCGGTTATTTTAATATTTTTCCTTTGTGACCTCTTAGTAAAAATTTATATGGTGTATTGTTAAAATGACTCAAATTTTAATGTTCAAAGATATTTCATTTAAAACAATAAAAAGTATTAATGGAGGGTGTGATGCTGTTTCTCGTCTTAAATTAATAATGATTCAACATTAAATCCAATAATTCCGCCTCATATTCTACATTAATTATTAAAGGGTTTCTTATCTATGCTTTGTTTCGATGAATTGGAGAAAAATATTTCTTCAGATTTGTCTGCAATCCTTTCATATTTTCCTTGAGAGCGATTGAAATTTCATCAGCATGAGACTAATATTGTATTCTTTGTGCACTTCAGTTAGCTTTATAAAAGCATTATAATATATAATAAATATAATTCTTGCGCTTTATATGTTGTTACATTGCTGCCTTGTAAAAAAAGATTTAGTTTATTTAAAAAAATTGAAAACGTCACAAAGGTAGGACAACTTAATCAACCAATTAACTTCACTAAAACTATCTAAATTAAAACTATTTAAATTTTGCAGCCATAAGTGTTGAGAGTTATTGGTTTAAAAATATTAAAACATCTTCTCTCATTTTAAATAGTCTCTTCAAAATATTTTTTCTGGATAACCATCGTACTTCGCAATGTAAAAGAAGATGTTCAGGTTCATTACCCATTTCTTTACATAACTCAGTAAATAACCTGGTATTCAAGGGACGATGTTTAATAAAATTTTTATATTTTATGCACTCTTCAATAGCAGTTTGCAAAAAGCAATGACATCTTTTTATGGCTAAGGCATTAAAATTTATAATGCTGCAGTGTATGCTGCTATGAACACATGCACATTCTGGTGTCTTTGCTTTTATTTTTGTAAAAATCCCTGCCCGAACGACTGACATTGCGCGTACATCATCACTGCTCAGGCCCATGCATTTTTCCTAGTCAATGTTATTTCGATTGATGTAGGTGTCAATCAAGTTATAGATTTCTTCTGCTGTTGTTCTTGTTTTCAGTGGTTTGGAAATAGAAATTCTTCATTAGATGTATTCCCAAAGTCAAATCTCAAAAAGAATATTAAATTGGCACTGTCCGATATGTTCGTACTTTCATCAACCTGAAGAGAAAAAAACTTCGTCGTTTTAAACGATCTGCAACAGCTTCTTCGATATTATCAACTATTTCCACGATTCTACGGTTCACTGTGTTATTAGAGAGAGAATATATTTTCTGGTTTTGTTGTTTATCCCATATTCGAGATGCAAACATTTTTATTGATGGAACTATTATGATTTCTGCAACTGAATGCGCGTGTCAAGTTTTAACAATTAATTGCGATATTTCATAAGAAGCCATAACTAAATTCGAAGACATGGTCTTCTTGTTAGCAATTAATTCTTTTTTTTTATTTGCAAAAAAATTTCTCGGCTTATTATTGAAGTTTGTATGTTTTTATTCTAAGTACAGATTAAACTTTGAAAGTCTCATGAACTCATTTGACAGTGGCTTATAACAAATAACACAATAGTTTTTTTATCAGAACCTTTCATGGAACCAAATTTTAAATAATCGTCAGAATACAAATAAATCCAGGATGTTTTCTTTTTTTGTGTGAGTGTATGTAATGGACAACACATCAAGCATTCAGAACTCAAAACTCCTGCTTGGCTGAACGTTACTAAACTGTATACTGCTAGTGTCATCCACAAAAATTGTTTCTATCTGAACATCATTTGATTGTCTGTCACTTCTAGCCGGTACTTTGTTTATTGACTTTTATTAAAAATTTATACATTGATGAATTAGATGCAATATTAATTAATAAGGACGCAATAACTGAAATAATAACTAACAACAAATAATTACTGAGAATAAGAATAAACTATACAATCTGTTTCTAAATCACTATATGTTAGTCTGGGGCTTATTTAAAATTGAATATTTTTTAAAATAACATTTTCATATTATTCGTAAAGTTTATCTATGACCTGTGACCATGAATCTTGTTTTTCATGACGCGGTGCCTGGTCGCGGCACGGTATTTGGTACACGATGCCTTAGAATATCTGATTTCAGTAATTATAATAATAATAATAATAATAATAATAATAATAATAATAATAATAATAATAATAATAATAATAA
The DNA here is from genome assembly GCA_009176605.1 of Armadillidium nasatum. Taxonomy (NCBI): domain Eukaryota; kingdom Metazoa; phylum Arthropoda; class Malacostraca; order Isopoda; family Armadillidiidae; genus Armadillidium; species Armadillidium nasatum. The sequence continues at coordinate 22,424 of SEYY01016607.1, forward strand.
TAATAAAATAATAATAATAATAATGACAATAATGAAAATAATAGTTCAGTACAGATTTATGAGCATTTTTAAAATTTTGCTCGCATATAGTTTTATTGATATTTCATTTTTTAGATCATCCGTTAACTTATTATATAGTTTGACGGAGGTGCAACTTACTGCTTGTCGTGCTTTAGTAAGTCTGTTGAAAGGAGTT
>SEYY01016608.1:0-21215 GCA_009176605.1 Armadillidium nasatum
TTAGCCCAGAAAGCATTTCCAGGTGGCTCCGATGTTAGAGGAATGAAAATTGTCCGTAAAAGATTTTTGGATAGTCTACCTCATCAGGTAAAAACCCAGGTGGAAGCTACCCTAGATACTGTAGAGTCCACATTAGGTATTCAAGTCCCATGGGAAAGATTAGTAACCATGGTTGACAATCATTTGTTATCAGCTAACAGAAAAGAAAAACCACAACCAGAAATTATAGACCTTACTGAAAGTTCACCTATTAATATAATTGCACCAACTCAATCCACAAATTGTTGTTGTCACAGTCAAACGAATTACAGGTTGTCAACTACAGATATGCCCCCACAAAGTCAGGTTTCCAAAGAGAGAGGAACAGAACAAGGTGCAATACCCAAACAACCCTATAGGAATTCTCAGAGACAACGAGAATGGACTCCTACAAACAAATTTACAGATAATCGATCACGAAAAACTAGCCCAAACCAAAACCACTGTGAGTTTTGCAAGAAAAAAGGGCATACAATGAGCCAATGTAAAGCTAGACCTTTTTGCCAATATTGCGGGAAGCGTGGACACACATTTGAAACCTGTTACGTTTCTCAAAACAAATGCTTACATTGTCAACAAGAAGGGCATCTAGTACAAAACTTGTCCAAAAAGAAATAATAACAGATTAAATTGTCCCTTGTGTGAAGGGGAACATTTAGGTCAAGATTGTGATAAGGCCAGACGTTTAAACTAGATTGCTCTGATGTGGAAGACCGCACATCAGGGCTAGAACTAATTAGTTCACCAGAAATAAAAGATAGTATGACATATCATGAACGGTCTCATGAGGTACAAGTACCACCACAACCACAACAAGATCAACCAACGGAAGAACCCACATACATACAAGAATCAAGTGAAATAATCATAGATCACCTACATGGGGAAGAAACAGAAGAACATGCTTCTGAGCTCATTAGCCCAGAGGATGTGATTAATATAAATCGTACATCCACAACAGTGGATACATTGGTTATCAATGTAATTATTAAGGGACAGCCTAATATAGATAATCTAACAGCTTTTGTCGACACAGGGGCAAGTGTCAGTCTAATATCAGCCGACCTATATGAAAAGCTGGATCAGAGTAAATATCCCTTAAGAGAGACACCCTACAAAAGAGTGTCAGGAATAGGGAACGTACTTTTCCCAGTTTTGGGAGGAGTCAGTCTATGTCTTGAATTTTCACCAAATTTTTGTACAAAAGCTAGTGACTTTGTTATAATTCCTGAAGGAGTTACAAAATATAACCTAGTAATAGGGTATGACATCTTGAGGGAAGAACACTTATTGCCTGACCCACATAAGGGAGAACTAGTATCACGAAAAGGAAATATGGTTAAACCTGTAGCTACAGACATAAGACACACCAGCTCAATCACATATCAGTGTATTGTAACAAAAGAAACTACTATTTTACCTAAAACCTTTTCAGGTTTGGAGATCAGCATTAATGGTGGAATAACCAGTGAAGATTTATTGTTATTAGAAAGTAACCCAAATGATAAAATTGAAGTGGGACCAGCTTTACTAAATGTAGTTGAAAACAAAGCCCTCATAATAGTGAAAAATACCACAGAAAAAGTCAAGAAGTTAAAAAAGGGCCAAAAGATTGGAAAATTAGAAATTATAAGATCCGAAAATCCAGTAATAAACATGGTTGAGCTTAACCAAGAAAAGAAGAATGATTATGACTCTTGGACACAAGAGAACCTAAAAAACGCATTTCGTTTGTATGAAGCTGATATTTCTCCCACTGAACACAACCAATTATTAAACCTACTCTCTAAATATCCAACAGTACTCAGCTTAGGAGATTCTGATGTTGGTTGTACTTCCATCATAAAGCATAAAATTGAAACAACTACTGAAGAACCCATCCAAGTACCAGTGAGAAGATTGCAAGGTCCAGTGTTGAGAGAGGTAGAAGAATGTTGTCACCAACTGGAAAATGATGGAATTATACAAAGAAGTAAGTCACCTTATTCAGCCCCAGTGGTACCCATCCGGAAACCAGATGGTACTATTCGTTTATGTATAGATTATCGGGCATTAAATAAGATTACAAAGGGAGATAGCTTCCCCATTCCTAATCTAATAGACATGCTATTCAGTTTACAAGGAATGAAATACTTCACGACCATTGACCTGGTAAAAGGGTATTATCAGGTGGAAATGGAAGACGATAGTGTTGAAAAGACGGCTTTTACCACGCCTCTTTCTCACTTGGGAATTCCTTAGAATGCCATTTGGTGTCAAAAATGGCCCTGCTACATTCCAGCGTGGCAAAAAAAAAAAAAAAAAGTTGGCCATCGTTGATTCTATAAGTGACTTTATTGTCATTCACCACTGTAATAACGAATGGTCCTTCCCATCGGACTCTAAATTTGTTGGTCACTTGGTGTCCCTTAAATATGATTTTTTTCGCTACTCTTTGCCCAATTCTATAAGGTTTAAAATTTGGAGTACCATCATCCCAGTATTGTGGAAAAGTATGAGCAGGTTCTACATGTGACTCCTTCAATATAAAGTCTGAGGGTGACATCTTTATAGAACTATGCCAGGTATGATTATAGATGATTACTGCAGATGACAACTCCTCATCCCAATTTGACTCATTTTCTAAAACCAGGCATCTTAATGATTGGATAAGACTCCTATTAAACCGTTCACATATACCGTTGCTTGCAGGATGCATTGGGGAGGTTCGAATATGCTGTATGTTAAATCTTTCTAAAACAATTTGAAAGGTTTCAGCTACAAACTCCATTCCATTATCTGTCAATAAACGGTTTGGTAATTTAGGCAAAAAAGGCAAGATTCTATTTTCAAGAGCATCTGCCACAGTTTCACTTTGCTTGTCTGCTATGGGTATTACACTAACCCATTTAGAACAATGATCAATTAACACAGTTACATACTTATTTCCACTATTGGTAACAGGGAATTTCAATAAGTCCATGGCTACAAGGTCAAAGGGAGTGTTTGTGTTTATTTTTAGTGTAGGTGGTATGATTTTACTTGAATGCGTTTTCAACTTCTGACATGTAGGGCAACATCTTACTACATCTGAAACAACCTGATTTGCCCTAGGATGCCAGAAATGACGATAAATTAAATCTACTATTTTATTTCTGCCAATATGAGCCAAATTCCAGTGTAGTTTAAGGACAATTAAAACTAGAAAATTAAATGACAAAACTATTTGTTTGTGTTGTTTATGTTGTTGATGCTGATATCGATACAACATATCATTTTGTATGAACAGGTCTCTATGGTGGCATTTAAATATTTTTAACAAGGGTGGCCATATAGAACTAGGTGTATTCAAAGACACCTGTTTGATTAAGTTACGAAGAACATAATCGTTATTTTGATCAATAATAATATCAACTTCTCGGATATTATTTTGAGCTATATTAAGATCATCATAAAGTGGTATGACCTCATTTATGTTTATAATAATCTCATTAGTTTTAGTTTGGACAATGTCAACAGGTTTTAAATAATTATAATGTATGCCCCCAAGACACTTTAATCTACAAATGTTATTTGTAAATTTGGAACCATAAATTATGGGTCTTTCATCGTCATAATATACTTCAATCCTAGTTTTATATATATTACAGAATGAATCAATGACCTCAGGTACTGGAACTTGTCCAGTACATTTCATGACCCTTATTTTCTTTCTAATCCCTTTTTCCTGAAGTTTATAACGCTCTAAATTCTTTAAAAGTTCTTCAACCACGGTCATACGTATCTCCAAATGGTTCTCCATTGAACCATACAGGAACAAGGAAAAACACCTGAAAACCGCATCACCGCCCCCTGGGACCTCAATGAGTTCGAACCCTACTGGGATGAATTCAATGGATTTTGGATTCAATTCAGAGATATCTCCATAAGACTGATCAAGTACTGGAGATCTAGATAAAGCATCGGCAATTATATTCACCTTTCCTACTATGTGCCTAATCTCAAAATCGTAATCATTTAGTTCCTCCCATGTACGGGCCACTCGTCCATCCACCATGCTCATGTTTTGTAGATAGATTAAGGGTTGATGGTCAGTATATATAACAAATTTAACACCCTTTAGGAAAGCTTTTAAGGACTTGACTGCCCATCTCAAGGCAGTAAGCTCTTTATCTATGGTGCTATAGTTTTTCTGTGGTCCACTAAATGTTGTAGAAATATAAGCGATTGGACGTTGCACCCCATTTTGTTTCTGGGATAGGCATGCTCCAGCGCCTAGATTAGAAGCATCAACATATAATTCTAAAGGTTGAAGCTTCTGGAGAATAATTAGGAAATCCCCAATAAAGTAGGATTTACCAATGCTTCCTTTAATTGAGTAAAAGCATTTTGACACCCTTCAGTCCAAGTAACAGTTTTACCCCCTGTCTGTGAGGATAATGGTTGCGCTATCTGAGAACAATTAGGGATATGGCGACGATAGAAATTCACCATCCCCAGGAATTGCCTCAGCTGTTTAACTGTCGTTGGAACAGGAAATTCCAGCGCACCTTTTAAATTTTTTTCTAATGGTTGTATTCCTTTTTCGGATATTCTGTGTCCTAAAAACTCCACTTCTGTTCGACATATTCGAGTCTTTTTAGGTTTTAATTTGTATCCCATTGGACCCCAAAGCTATTAAGACCTTTTCCAAGGTATCCAGATGATCTTCAAAGCTCTTACCGAGGATGATTATATCATCAAGATAAACCATGACCTTGTTCCATGGGAGGCCAGCTAGAGCAATCATCATACCACGTTGGAAGGTGGCAGGTCCATTTTTTACGCCAAAGGGCATTTTCGTATATTCATACTGTCCGAATGGGGTTGAAAATGCAGTTTTTTCAATGCTATCAGCATCCATAGCTATTTGATAATAACCTTTTATAAGATCGATTGTAGTGAACAGAGAATTCCCATGCATATTGTAAATCATGTCAATTAAGTTAGGCAATGGGAAGGAGTCTCCTTTCGTGACATTGTTAAGCTTTCTATAGTCAATACACAACCTCAATGAACCATCAGGTTTTCGAACCGGAACCACAGGAGCTGAGTAAGGAGACTTACTATACTGTATGATTCCACTTTCCATAAGGTCGGCACATTCTTTTTCAATCTCTTGCGCCAAGGGCCCGTGGAAGCGTCTAACGGGAATTCTGACGGGTTTATCCGTCTCCAACTCTATGGTGTGAGTAATGTTGTGTGCCAATCCCACATCATTGTCACCAGTACTAAGTACATGTGGGTATTTCAACAAGATTGAAATTAACTTTTCTTGCTGATCAGTGGACAGTGGCAAGGTACTAATTTCGAATTCTAACTTGATTTTTTCTACGTCCCAGTATACTTCTGGGTCTATTAAGTTAAATTCTGGTGTTCCCTGTTGTATACAAACCTGCCCATCCCTACAACCTAGGTCGCTAATACTACCTACAATGAAGTTTTTCCTAACATGCTGTTCTTTCTCTGAGGGATTTAGAACAGCTATTAATACTTCCTTCACACTAATGTCTAATATACCTGGAAGGAAGGTCAAAGAAGAATGACTCACTCCTGAAAACTCTACCAATCTGTTTTTATAGCTATTTTTAATACAAGTAGGAATGGTAATTGATACCATTTTACACTGATAGGGGGGAATTTTGGTGAATTCAGGAATAAGACAATTGTAAAATGGGATAGTCAGGCTTATATCTTTGCCGACACTGGTCAAGTTATCCTGAGTCCTCTTCAGCAATTCTCGGTGGGTCAGGTCGGGAAGCAATTTGTTGTCCTTAAGGGCAACCGCACCTAAAATGGCATTATGATTCATCACTTCTAAGGGAATTATAAAAAATTTAATGGGATTAGTGGTGAAGCCACTATCAAAAACTACCCGTTCCTCAATATAAAAAGTGACAGGAATTCGGTGATTATGCCCAAAGCCCATTATTGCTGTAACTTCTTTAGAGGGTTTAAGATCTACATTATGTAAAGTAGGTAAAACCCCTTCACTCAACAAACTAACTCCCGCACCTGTATCCACCATGCAATCCAGGAAATTTTTACCTGCATCAAGCGAGACATTTATGATCAGCGGATCTACGTCTGCCTGACATAAATTGCAGATAACCTCAGGATTGTTATACAGCCTACACTTGTCATTTTTACTATCAAGTTCAAGTCCAATTTCATTTTTATGTTCTATTTTTGACTCAAGTCCATTTATGACACTGTTATAATTTAGGGTAGCCTCAGTTTGGGGAACATCCAAGTCCACCACTTTCCCCACAGTGCACCCTATCACTGCGGAGTCAGACAGTTTTCCGGATAATCCCCCAAGCATTTTCCTTCATCATGTGACTCGCCACACATTTGACAATTGTCAATGCGTCGGGTCTTGGGTTTAGCCCCACTGGCTGCCCACGGGTCTATAGTCAATGAGGAATTTTCGTAAGTCCTGCTATTATTGGTCTGTGTTCGCTGGGGTAATGGGAAATTTGGTTTTGGTCTGGGAGGACTATAACTACGGACTATCTGATTCTGATTTCCAACTCCTCTTTGCTTAGGGGAACCCTGTTTGTTCCTAGAATTGCAATTAATTCCAAGATGGTCCCCTTCACAATAAGGACATTTTAGAACTGATTTTTTATTCCCCTTGAGATTTGAACCATTTTTCACATTATGCCAGCAATCATTACGAATGTGTCCCTTGGTTTTGCAGTAGCTACAAATACCAAGAGCTTTATAACATTCATTGATAGTGTGACCATTTCGTCCACAATGTGTACAGAAATTTACGGATTTACTTTCTTGAGTAACCCGATCCTGATTATGATTCAAATTCCATGATGGAGTTTTTTGATATAGTCTGTTAGGCTGAGGAGGGGATCTTTTTAAGATCTCACTCCACGTAGCTTGCGGTGTCACTGCATCTACTTGGACTACTTCAATGTCTCGCCTCTGTGATTTTTCTTTAGAGACTGCTTGCGTCTCTAACTGATCAGCATTCTTCCATGGTTGGAACTCTCGATCATATGAGTCAGCCAAAAGGACCAATTTATCCCAAGGCACTTTTGTCTGTGTGCACATCTCATTCTGGATGATAAACTCTCTTAATTTAGTTTGCACATTTGTAGGCAGGCTTAATATAAATGCAGTACGCAGAGATTCATGTTCTCGCATATTTACTCCGGGGAAAGCCTGTTCGGCGAGTTGTTCAAGCCGCAATGCAAAAAGGTTAATATCTTCCCCTGTCTCACGTTTAGCTGAATGATATGCCCTGAGTTTATTTTCATTCCTTTTCTTCTCTTCCTGTATATACCACTTTATTAATATTCCTTTGGCAGTGTTATAATCTGTAACCGTTTTTACTATTACATTATATAAACGCAAAAACTTTCCAGTGAGGTATTTCTCCAATAACCTAAGCCATTGGTCAGGACTTTGGGGATACTTTTTATTACAATATTTTTCGAAATACTCCAGGAATTTGTGTAAGTCCTGTTCTTTCTCATAGCTGTAAACTTTTGGTTCTAATATCTTTGGTTTCTGGGAGTTATTTATTAATATGGTCAGCAAGGACACAGTCTGGGTCAATAACGACATTTGTTGCTGAATTATATCGAACTGACTTGCTGTAAACATATCATTTCTGTGATTTACTGTTACTGGTGGTAAGAATGGTTGAAATGGTATAGAATGGCTTACAGTCACTGGGGTTGTCGGAGTTTGTGTAAAAATCATTCCAGTAGTAGTGGTGGTAGTGACTACATGATCTGCAGACATGATAGAGGACATCAAAGGAGTGGTGCTCACATTAGTGCTGGGTGTCATTAATTGGTTCTCAAAATGCAACAAAAAGGCATTTTCAGGATTACCAATTTGTTCTGTGGATGTAACTTGTACCACTTCTGCAGTGTCTTCTTTTTTTGTGAAGTTATTAGTTTTCCCTTCAGCTAGTGGGTTTATTCCAGCATTAACTTTTGCCTCATCAAGTTTTTTATTTAAGACCTCCATCTGGTTAGATAAACTACCCATAATGTTCTTTACAGCATCAGCTGAAATCATTCCTTCGGGACTCTCACTTGGAGTTATCAATGACTGCTCCATTCTACTTTGTCGCCCACTCTCTATAAGATCTAAATACTCCTCTATAGCCATATCGGGAATAGAACTTGCCATCTTTTCCTTTTTCTGAAAAAGAACTGATTATTTCTGAAAAGAAATCTTTATATATATATTATATAATATAATATACTTACTAACTTAAGGATTAGAATGTCTTATAAACCAGGATTTCATTTATCCCTGCATAGATATATGCATATAAATATACATATATCTATACACGTAAACTTAAGGACTTGGCAAAGTTTAACCCAGAATTATTTTTTCATAGATACATGTATACAAACATACACATAAATACTTGAATGCGAAATTTTGCTTATCTTCTTTTCTTAGAGGATATCTTTCACAAGACTACAGCTGCAAAGAAAAATAATATGCGAAACGCATACACCAGTGCCCCAGAATGGCCGGCACACCAGTATATACGATTAGTGTGGGTTAATATTTCCAACTTACGGCTCAATAGGTCTACAGAAAAATGGAGAAACCCAATCCAACTGTCGTGGTTCCACACTTATTCAACTTCTATTCACAATCACACCCCTCACCTACTCGAACAATCAAGTCCCTGTTCGGGCGCCAATTAATTTTTTTCAAATAGCCATGAACATATACCATGGAATGAAGTCATGGTATATTTGGATGATGTTCTAATAATAAGTAACACCTTTGACAAACATTTACAAATTTTAAATAAGGTCCTGGAAGCATTTCAAGAAACAGGATTTAAAATAAAACCAGCCAAGACATACCTCTTACGCAAACAAGTTAAATATCTAGGACATCTAGTTTCAGAGGAAGGAATGGTTCCCTTGGACAATAACCTTCAAGGAATCATGGAATTCCCAGCACCAAACTACCATTAGGAAAGTGAGACAATTCATGGGGATGGTAAATTTTTACCGACGTCATATCCCAAGATGTTCAGAACTAGCAAAACCATTATTCGAGTTACTAAGTCAGAAGAAAATCAAATGGACTAGCCAATGTCAACAAGCTTTTGAAGATCTAAAAAGGGCATTAGTAGATCCCAAGGTATTATCATACCCTGATCGTTCTCCAGATGCTTCTCCTTTGTTATTACATGTAGACGCATCTAAAATAGGTGCTGGAGCTTGTCTTTCACAAGAGAAAAATGGTGAACATCATCCCATTGCATATATTTCAACGACCTTCTCAAAGGCAGAGCAGAGGTACAGTACCACAGAACGGGAGGTAGCTGCCATAAGGTGGGCTGTAAAGTGTCTTAAGCCTTTTCTCTATGGAATTAAAGTCCTAATCCATACTGATCATAAGCCATTGCTATATATTAACAACATGACTTTAATAAACCAGCGAGTAGCTCGAACACTAGAAGAGATTAATGATATAGATTATGAACTAATTTATATTCCTGGAAAAGAAAATGTAATAGCAGATGCCCTTTCCAGATCCCCTGTTCCACTTAGTACAGAGGAAGACATACAGGAAGAGAAACAAATCCCTTCTGGTTATGCAGAAGTACAAATACCAGGAGGAGGAGACTCATTGTTCCAATGCTTTTCTGTGTGGCTTTATGGAACTACCAATAAACATCAAGATGTTAGAAATAAAGTTATACAGGAGTTGATTGACAACCGAGCAAAGTATAATTTGCCAAAATGGGAAAAGTAACCCTGGATTTGCAAAGCAGCTCCGCCTAATGAAATACCCTGGACAGTTACCCATAACACAAGCCATAGAAGCTTTTGGTCAACTTTATCAGGCCAAAATATTAATTTATTATGGAAAAAGCCAACCCCTTCAGTTTGGATCCCAACAAGCAACCAAAACATGTGCTTTATTATGCTTAGGGGGATTCCATTATAACTTGTTAATGGGAACAAATCAAGAGATTGAAGCAACTCCCCAGACCAACTCCCTAAGAATATTGGAAGGTTTTCAGGAGTATGATTTGTTGAATGAATCCTTTGAAGAGCAATCCAGTATCACCAAAATGACTGAGAAAAAAATACCCCAAGTTAACACTAGTGGGGAGGAGTATACAATACCTCGAATACATCAATTAACTATAATTAACCATGAAGATTCTCATTGGGATGCAATTTCATTATTACCAGAAGAAGTTAAAGAACATCAACAGCATGATCTAATAATGAGAAAACTTTATAAGGCTATTACAAATAATAGACCTTTGACAGGCAATTTAAAACTGTATACACGATTTAAGAAATATATTTTTATAAAAGATGGTAATTCTTTACAAATTGAATAAACACCATGAGCCCACTTACATTATTCCATTTCAAATTATCACCAATTTAGCCATAATGGCACACATTAATTTTGCCCATATTGGAAAGAATAAGTTGAGAGCTTTAGTAACAAAATATATCTGGCATCCAAAAGTATATGATATATGCTACGATATTGCAACAACTTGTTATAAATGCCAAGCATCAAAAACTGCTAATATAATATACACTCCACCAACTATAAAAATTACTACCGATTTCCCTTTCGAATTAGTAGCTATGGATTTGTTGCAACTACCCAAATCTAAGAAAGGAAATAATTATGTATTGGTCATGGTGGATCACCATTCCAAATGGGTTGCTACAGTTCCAATACCCAATAAAAAGTCGAGCACAGTAACCAATGTCTTTCAACAAAATATGTTACCCTATCTTCCAAATATTCCAAAGAAGATATTAACAGACAATGGTCGAGAATTTATAGCTCCAGAGTTTGAAGAAATGCTTCAACTCAACAATATTAAACATATCTTGACTACACCCTATACTCCATCATCAAATGGAGCTGTAGAAAGAGTTAATAGAACAATCATCCAGTATCTTAGAATGTCCATTAAAGATTATACTCGATGGGATGTTGAGTTGTCAAGAATAGTGTTGATTTATAATCACACAGAACATTCCCAATTAGGATTATCTCCATGTGAGTACATATTACAAAAGCAACATAGCCCATATAGTGGGTTATCCTGGAAAACTGATGACCTATATTGGCAACCAGGGCATTCTCATTATGAACCTTATAGGGTACATCAACAGGTGGGTTTAAAAATACATCTACCTGGTGATCTGGTAACTAATAAATTTCGCCCACGATACCATGGACCTTATGAGGTCATCCAAGTTAATGAAAACATGGTTACATATGTTGTTAAGTCCATTGAGGGGAAACAATATAAAGTTCATCACCGACAATTACGAAAATGGTTGTTACCACCCCTTTACCTAGAAAACAATACTCTGTTCCAAGAATGGGCTATGAAATTGAATGATGATGACCTATTTGAAGAAAAACAAGGCCAAAGAATGGAAAGGGTTGTTGAAGAAACCCCAGAATTAGTAACTACTGATGAAAATGACTCAAGTCAGGAGCAATTAGAAATAACTGACATGGATGATATGGAAAGCCTTGATTTTGGAGGTTTTGAACTCACTCATGAAAATGTGGAAACTTGCACACAAATCCAAAAGAAAATGAAAGAAATGCAATTACAAATAGAAATATTATTAAACTCCAGTGAAGAAGAGTCATCTCCTAAGGAGATTGAGAAAATAGAAATAGTAGAGAATATCTCAGAAGCAGAGTTTTCAGGATTTTTAGAATCAGAATCCGAAAATAGGAGAAATAGACAAATTTCTTTAATAAGTAGTACCCCAGAATCTCATCTGAAAGAATTCCTTTTAGAGCATTTATGGAGAAGTGGGAGTGCACTAAGAGAAAATAGGCAAACAGAAGCTATAATTAAATGGAGCTTAAATGCTCAAGGAAGTAATAACCTTCCACGACCAATATATAAAGAAAATTTAGAAGAAATCAAAAGACGATTGTCTTTAAATGTAACGCAAAATGAAAATGAAATGAGTGAAATAGACTTTATAGGTTTTCATGGGGAAAAAGAAGTTAATGAGGAACAAACTTCTTCCAGTAATGATATGGAAAGACCATATACTAGATCAAGAGGGGTTTGTCAGGATCTACCCAATGTGCAACCTGTTATAATAGAAAGAAAGAGGAAGAACTTATAAAAATTTTAAAAACATTTTTTCATATGTATTAATCCTATTTAGTTTTTCTTTTACAGATATTGATCATTGGACATTCCTGGGTCAGGGATCTAGAGTATGAACATCGACAAGAAGACTTTGGGCCAAATGTGGAAGTAGTTTATGCCTCATACCCAGGATTCAAATTGAATGGGATCAAGAAAAAATTGAAAGATCATTTGGACAATACTTTCACACACGTTTTTGTATTTATTCTGATCACAGAGGCTTTTCAGAAAATAGACATAGGCAAAGGGAAGAATAAATTAGCATATGAGGTCATAACTGCTGACCCATCATTTGATTTACATGACTTTGTTAGAAGATTTAAAGAATTTGTACAAGAAGCTAACCAGCTTTGTCCAGGTGTGAACCTATGGTTAATGATTCCACCATATGTTGATCTCAACTATTACAACCAAGGGAGAATACGGAGTTACCCCTTCTTTATAAAAAACCAATATTATCACGATCCCCGGTTTGAGGAAAATAAGTTGTATGGGGATTCTGTAATGACGTATGACAAGTTAAACACCTTACAAGATGCAGAATATTATTGGCCAAACAGAAACTTATACCCAGTGGTTTTCGCCATTAATAAAGTAACACGATACAGAAACTTAAGTAGACAATATCTAAGTGGAGAACTCATTACATTGGGATGTAAAGGATTCCTACGAGATGGTTTACATCCCAGTAAAGACTTGATTCATAAACTTTGGTTAAGAATGAGAATTGAGGCAAGATTGACCAATGAAGATATTGTTCCTCCTGCAGTATGGGCAAGAACGGATACGTTTATGACCCTGGAAACAGAAAAAGAACAAACACAAGAAGAACGAAAAGTGACAAGAACCATATACACCACTTTTGGTGGAACAAAGGTAAAAACTTGTTACCAAAATTTCCCATCAAAGGAGTTGATTAGTCCTCCAATTACCACAATGGCTAGTTTGACTAAATCACCCATGCTGGATACAACCGCCAATACATTGGAAAGATTAACCAATACTGGTCCCCCAATCTTCATAGGAAGAGCCCCTATACCAATCACCACCTCAGGGGGTTGTGTAGATACTACTACAACCACTTCAGTTGGAGGATCGTCATCAATTCCAAATACGTCACAAAGTTTTCAAATTGAGGACCTCAATAATCCAGTGGCATCAACATCCGGTATTGTACATGAAGATTCCATCAATTTGGGAAACCCAGTAAACAACCAGTCCAATGTTAGTAATAAAAGAAAACTTTCAGAAGAATTTGAGATTGAAAGAAACTTGGAAAGAATAGTAGAAAGAATGGTAATGTATGCCATTGGTTTTATGGCCGGTAAAGGCCATAACCTCTCAGAAGAAGAGATAAGAAGAAAGATGAAGCATTATTTGTGAGGAGTAGAAGAAAAGGAGAAATTTTTAAACTCAAAGAAATTTTTATTTTTCAATTTTCAAAGGAATTTTTATTTTTATTTTTCAAAGGAAATTAATTTAAATGACAAATGGAACTTATCAGTTCTGTGAAAAGTAGGATTAAGTACAAGAATTCAAGTAAATTGTTTAATTTAGAAAGAAAGAAAATTTTAAGTTGAAACAATAAAAAGGAAAAAGTTGGATAAAGAAGCATTTTACCCTCCGTTGTTGTCCCATCAACGAGTGGGGAGGAATGAAGTGGTTGCTTTTTTATTACTATTATTATTTCAGAAAGTTTTGAAATATTGATGAGAAAATATTTATTTATAATTGAAATATTGATGAGAAAATATTTATTTATAATTAAACAAAACAGTAAAGAGGAAAAATCAATAAAGAAGAAATTACTTCCTGTATTTTGTAAAGCTGCTTTTGTAGTACCCAAAGAAACACCAAATAATAATAAAAGCAGGAATAAAATAATACCAGAAGACCAACATATAGGGAAGTATTCTACAAATAAGTCTACATTAGGACACATTCAAAGGTAGAACTGATATAAGAAATCAGAACCCCTAACCAGGGTAAGTTCAGTAAAATATTTGAAAGTTTCAGTGAGAATATCATTACTCCATATACCTCTAAATAGAATTTTTCCTTTTTCTTTTTATAATGCTGTTATTTTTAACAGGGAACGAGGAATTGGACTAAGAATTGATTAATAGACCACCACCTAATACGAAACCAATTTTTCTGAATTACTGGAGCAATACCACCAATAATAACATTTTTTTATATCATCCATCATCTCATCATCATCATTTAGAAAACTATTCACTTTAAACTCACCGTAGAGAAGGTTTGATAAAAACTAACAATTAACAGGATGGTGAAGGTGGGTGTAAGAATTTAGTTTTTTTTCTTTTGCATCAATTATAGTCATTCATTTTCATTATTTCATTCATTATATTATGTTTACATTTTTGTAACATGTATAAATAAATTTTTAAAAATTACCCAAAAATAGAAATTATATTATTTAAAGTTGATATACAAAAAAAAAAAAAAAATTCTTTGATTATTATTATTAATTTATTTAGCGAGTGAAAGGATTAGGTAATCATTTAACTCATTAAGGTCATATACCTATTATTCAATTATTCTTGTGCATGTTAATTTGATTTATATAATTATAAATAAAACCAACACATTTTTCTCGCATTCTTTTCCTCACTTAACTGCATTACATCTAGCTTGCTTGCAACATAATACTTAGTGGTAAGTTTTTCTTTAATTTATATAAATTAATTTCTTTTATAACATTTAATTTATTTTACTTGCTTGTCTTATTTTTCTTTTTCTCAGTGAGCAAATAACTTTTCCCTTAAGTAGACGTATGCGTCCTTTCCCCTTCAGGGTCTGAAGCTCCAGCCGTGCCTGCTCTTCACTCCTACCTGTATGGTATCGGATGTCTTAAGAATTCCACGGCTCCGATAAAATTTATTGTAAGTTTTTTTTTCTTACTTAACAAATTTGTCCCTTGGAGCCCGCTACCCTAATAATATATATATATATATATATATATATATATATATATATATATATATATATATATATATATATATCCATTTTTAAACGTAATATAAATATATGATTTTAAATTATACTGAATATTTAAATCCGCACCTAGCTTGAAAATCTTTAAAAACAATATACCAATATATTAGAATGATTCAAATATAAATATATTGAATATGTTTCTCGTATCATATCGTAAGAGTTACGCAAATGAACCAATATATTAACTTATCAATATAAACATCAAGTAAAATTTCTTTTAAAATGCGAGTACTAACACCTAAATAAGTTCTAATATTATATTTTGTACCCTGTTGATTTTCCATAGATATGTTAAGTTTATCTAGCACCTTCTTTGAAAGGTAAGTACGTTGTGACCCACTGTCTAAAAGGCATCAAATGGAGGTTGCATTTTTGCCTTTACCCACTTTTATAGGTATAGTAGATAATAAATATAATTTATTAATACCTTGGCTAAGGCACATATGATTCTCTAACGACTGTGTTCTCCTATTTCATAAGGCAGTGATATGATTATTTCTGTTGCAAATCCTGGCAACTAAATGGATAGTTGATCATTTAATCCAGGACACTGGTCTGCACTATGCTTTAGAGATGGAGCACCTATTAGCACAGTTTGATTTCATTTTTCATTTACACCTCTTTACTCTTGATAATTTTCATAAACGTTACAATTTGTCATCACATGACCTTGAGAAGAACAAAATTTGCACATTTTAGAAGAGTTTTTTGAAATTAGAACCAAAGGTATCAACCACTACTTGTAGTATCATTTTCATACGCAGTATTAACATTGGTTTTAAAGTTTTGTAATGATGCAAAGGAATTATTTTTTTCATATGGTCTTGATGTATCATCAGATCTTTGAGTTTGATCGTTCCTGTATTTGAGTTGATAATTATCTGAAGGGCTGAATTGTTTAAAGTTCTGTCCTATGCTCAACACTTTCTACTTTTCATTAATGACTTTCTTCTCTCTATCACTTCGTCCTCTATCCACTCCTATGTTGATAACTTCACATTTCCTTACTTCTTTTAGTTGGGAAGAAGCCCGTCCCAGCAGCATGTAATTGACGTTAGAATGGTGGTCCTGCAGCAACTAACCTTATCTTTCTTGTATTTCAAATTGGAGCAGAGAAAACATTGCTCTTTTTCAATGTCAGAAAAACTCAATTCATCCATATCTCTACTAGACAAAACCTTCCACACAACTATGACATCTTCGTATACACACAACTAAAACCTTCACCATTCTCGGTGTTTCTTTCTTAGAAAGATCACATTACTGCCGTTTTTAAGCAAACATCTAAAAAGTTGGGTGTTCTGGGCGCCTTCAGATTTTCTTCACGCCACCTTTACTTTACATCTATAGGAGTGTTGTCCAATCCTGTATGGAGTATTTCCCCTCACACCTGGAATGATTCCACTCATAAACCTGAATGACAAGGTGGAGTCTGTGGCTTTTCGTCTTTTTATCTTTCCCACTCTCACTAATTCTCTCCAGTCTCTCTTTGCTCATCGAATTGTTGCGTCACTCTCTATAATATAGCTAGAACAATGGGCACTGCTTTTCTGAACACTCCCGTCGAATACTTCTTACACTGAGAAGAGCTCGTATAACACTTCTTTCTACAGTCTAATCCTTTCCCTGTCCAACTCTCCGACCCCATACTTAAAACCGCTATGATCAATCTTACACGTACTATACTGGTAAAGTCTGGAACACACTCTCTTTATCTGTTTTACAATTTCTTTTGACTTGCGCATTTCCAAGGGCCGTGTATCGGAACATGTCGGCGTTTAACGTCCAGTTTCCAGGATTGCCCCAACTCTGGTTTAAATTAGTAGGTCTCTAGCCTTTACACACCTGACATATACAATATATATATATATTATATATATATATATATATATATATATATATATATATATATATATATATATATATATATATATATATATATATATATATATATATATATATATATATATATATATATATATATATATATATATATATATATATATATATATATATATATATATATATATATATATATATATATATATATATATATATATATATATATATATATATATATATATATATATATATATATATATATTATATATATATATATATTATATATATATATATATATATATATATATATATATATATATATATATATATATATATATATATATATATAATATATATATATATATATATATATATATATATATATCTAGTAGTGATTTATTTCTAGGAAATCTTATTCTAATGATGAAAATGAAGGCCGACGCAAAGGCGAACATATTTTATTTGAACGTTTCCAATCACAGAGATTCATCCTGTGATTGAAAATGAAATTAAAAACAAAAAATTAATGCACAAAAATTAAAATATTAAAAAATTTTCAAAAGAACAAAAGTATTAAGTAAAAACTCACCACAACTCATGAGAACATCCTAACGGCAGAAAAGACTGGAAATCACAGAAATTAAGTAACAGGAAAAAATTTATAAAGGTTGGTTGGTTGGTGAGAAAACAAATAAATATAAAAGCACACCCATATATGTATAATTAGAATAAAAACTATAAATAAAATAATTAAAATTAGAAAAGAACGAATAAAAACAATACCGATAAAAAAGATAAGCAAAAATTAAAAAATAGTAATAATAATAACATAATAATAATAATAATAATAATAATAATAATAATAATAATAATAATAATAATAATAATAATAATAATAATGAAATTAAAAATAATAATAGTAAAATAATGATAATGGCAACAAAAAATAATAATAATAAGACTGGCATCAATAAATTAAAACCAAAAATAATAAATCTAATAGCAATGATAAGAAAAAAAACAACCATAATAAAATATCAAATAATAAAAAAAGCATTATAAAAATGAAAAAAAATCGCAAAAAATAGTAATGAAAATAACAATAAAAATACCAAAACCAAGCTTAATAAAAGCAATACTAAAAATAAAAGTGATTATAAATATAAAGATGAAAATAATAATTCAACTAAACGTAAAAATGAAAGAAATGAAAATGAAATATAAATATGAAAGTGGAAATGAAAATTAAAGTAAAGATGAAGGTAAGAATGAAGGTGAAAAAGAAAATGAGAATAGAACTCAAAGTAGAAATGTAAGTAAAAATAGAAATGAGGATAAAAACGAAAGTAAAAAATGGAAAAGAAGATGAGGAAGAAAGTGAAAATTAAAGTTAAAGAGAGATTAAAAATAAAAATGAACGTAATATCAATAATGAAAACAATAATAGCAATAAAATGAAAATGGGAATATCGTACAGGACTGGGAGACCCCTAGCGAGTCCTGAACATTCTACTATACGGGATCATTCCTGTACCACAGGTCACTCTGTCTCTGTTCGTGATTTTCAAGTTCTTTGGTCTGCTTTTTCTGAAATTGACAAAAGAATTCTAGAATCACTCTACATAAAGAAACCCTCCTCCTCTCCCCCCCCCGCTTAATGGCAATGTTCCGTCTGATGTTCTCCATATCTTTGACTATTTTACCTTTTCTGTGATTTTGTTTTTTTGTTTCTGGTTAGTTATTTTGATTTTATGTTTTTAGTATTTTTGTTTTTGTTTTTTTTTTAATTTTATTTTTTTTTTTTTTTTTTTTTTTTTTTTTTTTTTTTTTTTTTTTTTTTTTTTTTTTTTTTTTTTTTTTTTTTTTTTTTTTTTTTTTTTTTATTATTATTATTTTTTTTTTTCTTTTATTTTTATTTTATTGCTATTCTTATCGTTTTCATTGTTACTATTGCGTTCATTTTTATTTTCACCCTCTCTTTCACTTTCATTTTCCCTTTCTTTCTCATCTTCATTTCCATTTTTTTTCTTTCGTTTTTACACTCATTTCTATTTTTACTTACATTTCTTTTTTTGAGTTCTATTCTCATTTTCTTTTTCACCTTCATTCTTACCTTCATCTTTACTTTAATTTTCATTTCCAGTTCCATTTTTATATTTTTCATTTTTTCCCTTTCATTTTTATGTTTAGTTGTATTTTTATTTTCACCTTTATTTTCATGATCACTTTTATTTTTACAATTGTTTTTATTAGGCTTGATTTTGGTATTTAAATTTTTATTTTTATTACTATTTTTTGCGTTCATTTCTGTTTTATAATTTTTTTATTATTTGGTAATTTATTAACGCATGTTTTTATCATATCATTGCTATTCCGTTTATTATTTTTGGTTTAATTTTTATATTCATGCCAGTCATATTCTTTTTGTTTTTTGTTGTCATTATCATTATTTTATTCTTATTATTTCTATTATTATAGTTATTATTATAACTATTTTTTAATTTTTGCTCAACTTTTTTATCGGTATTGTTTTTATTCGTAAATTTCTAATTTTAATTATTTTATTTATAGTTTTTATTCTAATTATACATATATGGGTGAGCTTTTATATTTATTTGTTTTCTCACCAACCAACCAACCTTTTAAAATTTTTCCTGTTACTTAATTTCTGTGATTTAAAGTCTTTTCTGCCGTTAGGATGTTCTCATGAGTTGTGGTGCGTTTTTAATTAATTAATACTTTTCTTCTTTTGTAAAAAATTTTAATATTTTAATTTCTGTGCATTAATTTTTTGTTTTTAATTTCATTTTAGATGAAGATGAATCCCTGTGATTCGAAACGTTCAAATAAAATATGTTCGCCTTTGCGTCTGCCTTAATTTTCATCATTATATATATATATATATATATATATATATATATATATATATATATATATATATATATATATATATATATATATATATATATATATATATATAAAGTAGCGGCAATAATCGCCGATGGGATGAGTAGTTTCATTCCATCTTCAACTAAACCTTTTTTCCTCAAAACCAAATGTTTGATGACTCTTGCTGTCGTGACATACAGGAAAGAAACGGTTCTTATCGTGCATGGAAAAACTCTAATTCTCTTATCATTCTTAGTAATCATCATTCAACTCGGGATCGTTGTAGAGATATTATTCGACTGGCCAAGCGTACTTTCTCTAAAAGGAAATGAGCAGATCTCCTTGGTTTATTTTTACGATGATTTCGTTTTTGTTACGTTATGTTACGTTTCATTAGATTAGGTTTAGTTAGGTTAGGTTAGTTAGGTTAGGTTACATTAGTTTTGGTTAAGTTATGATAGGTTAGGAACGTTAGTTTAGGTTAATATAAAAATAAAAAACAAAAATTCGAGACTCATAGATCAATACTTAACAGTTTTTATGTGAGTTTGTATGGAGACAAAAAAATCGAAGTAAAGATCTTTTCAATGCCATGTTGAATATTAAAAACTTTTCTCCTAATAAATAAATATATGTTTAACATTAATTATTTTGTAGGAGGCAGCTCAAAATAAATAATAAAGTCGTATTTTTGATGTTAGAGAAATTAAAAGTAAAATATTTTTTTCCTTAAATTGTTAAAAATTATTTTTCCAAATTTTACATTTTTAAGTAAAGAAATGTGATAAACACACACCATTACCTTTGTAATACATTTTTTTAAATTGAAAGAGATTTTACGCACACCCTGTATAATTGATCTTTTTTTATCTATATCTTATTAATATTATTCCGTTCACTTTTTTCGTTCATTTGTTTTTTATAAGAATTTTGGTCAAACCTATATTAACTTGCTTCACCAAATATATATATATATATATATATATATATATTATATATATATATATATATATATATATATATATATATATATATATATATATATATATATATATATATTATATATATTTATATATAAATAAATAAAAAAGTCAATGAATTTTTATATTTTAAAATTTATATATTTTAATAATAACAAGACCATATTAAATAATAATAAATTAATTAATAAAAAATAATAATAATAATAAAATTTTTTTTAAATAAATAATAATAATAATAATAATAA
>SEYY01016609.1:0-2500 GCA_009176605.1 Armadillidium nasatum
ATATATATATATATAATATATATATATATATATATATATATATATATATATATATATATATATATATATATATATATATATATATATATCCTCTGGTGGGCAAAGGCCGTAGACCTACCAATATCCACCAGAATTAGGGAACATTCGGAATCTGGTCGCTAATGTCCGACGTGACCCGATACACGGCGCTTAAAAGGGTGCAAACCAAAGGAAGCTGGGAAAACAGATAAAGGGAGTGTGTTCCATACTTTACCAGTAGATTACATGTAAGATTCAGCATAGCGGTTTAGTCTGGGAATATGCAGTTGTACAGAGAATGTATAAGAGTGTGTAGAAAGTCTTGTCCCACGAGGCCTTTGCAGTGGAGGAGGTATTCGACAAGAAAGTTCAGAAGATCAATGTCTGTTGAAATAGCAATAGTATAGAGAGAGTGACGAAACAATTCGACGGGAAGAAAAAGATTGGGGAGAGTTAGTAAGAGCGGGAGAGTTGGTAAGACGAAAAGCCCTGGACTCCACAATTTCGAGAAGAGCTGTGTGTGCGGAACCACCTCAGATGTTTGAGGCGTACTCCATACAGGGGCGAACAACATCCTCTATACAGAGCAAGCAATTGGGGTGGAGTAAAAAAAACCACGAAGGCGCCTCAGAACACCTAACCTCTTAGAAGCTTGTTTAGATAGAGAAGTAATGTACTCTTTCCAAGAAAGATCACGAGGAAAAGAAACACCGAGAAAATTGAGGACAGATGAAGATTTGAGTTAAGTGTTTTCGAAGAAGATGCCATAGTTGTGTGGAAGATTGTGTTGAGTAGAAAGATAAAGGAATTGAGCTTTTGAGGAATTGAAAACGACCATGTTTTCTCAGCCGTAATTTGAAATTCCAGAAAGATCAGAGGTGAGTTGCTTCTAGGTCATCCTTATTGAATCTATCAACTGCTATTGGGAGGGACGACTTTCAAACTGAAACTAGAAATAAAGTGTAGAGTCATGGACTTAAAAGTGTATAGGAGACGAAGTAACAGAGAAGGTCATTAATGTAAATTAGAAAAAGAGTTGGGAATTGGACTGATCCTTGAAGAACACCACTATTTATAGATTTATAAGAAGAAAGGTGGCCATCTACAGCAACTGATATAGAACGACCAGAAAGAAAATTAGAGAAAAGGTTACAGACAGAAGGATAAATTCCGAAAGAGGGAAGTTTGTAAGTTAAAGCTTTGTGCCAGACTCTATCGAAAACTTTCGATATGCCTAGCGCCACAGCGAAAGATTCACCGAAACGCCAAAGAGCGAAAGACCAGGAGTCAGAAAGTAAGAAAAGAAGATCACCAGTATAACGTTCTTTACGAAAGCCATACTGGCGATCAGAGATAAGATTAGAATAATAAAAGTGTTTCCAAATTTTCCTGTTAATTAAGGTTAGATTCGAAAAGTTTAAAAAGAATGGAGGTTAAAGAAATAGGATGATAGTTAGAGGGCTTAGAGAGGTTCCCCTTCTTCGGCACAGGTTGAATGAGCGCACGTTTCCAGCAAGAAGGATAGATCGAAGTGGAGAGACAGAGACGAAATAGTTTACCAAGGTTGGGTGCAAGCTCGGAAGCACAAGTTTTGAGAACCACATGAGGAATATGATCAAGACCATACGCCTTCTTAGTGTTAAGCTCAGAGAGAGTAAAAATGACATCTTTAGAAGAAATTATAATTTTAGGCATAATTGAGTTAGAGGGGGTTGAAGGAGGAGGAATAGCTCCGGAATAGTCTAAGGTATAGTTAGAGGCAAAAGTGTGAGGGAAGAGTTTAGCTTTAGTAGAAGGTAAAATGGCAGCTGTTCCATCAGAAGAAACTAGAGGAGAGAAAGTGGAAGAAACAAAGTTAGAATTGACATTTTTTGCAAAATGCCAGAAGGAGTGAGAGGAAGTAGATCCAGAAAGATTATTGCATTTTTGACGGAGAAAAGAGTTTTTGGTATCTTAAAGAATAGATTTTGCACGATTCCTGGTTAAAATATAAATTGAATAAGTTTCAGGAGTTTGAACACGATGGTAGTCTCTGAAGGCAGTAACCTACGGCGGATAGCGCAAGAACAAGTAGAGTTAAACCAATTCTTGTTAGGATTAGTAGAAGGTAAAGAATATGGAATGTACGCCTCCATATCAAAGAGAATCACCTCGTTTATACGCTTATACGGTTATATATATATATATATATATATATATATATATATATATATATATATATATATATATATATATATATATATATATATATATATATATATATATGAAAACTTCTATAAAGAATAGCAATGGGGCACCAGACGAGAGCATATGTATCTTTAAAATAATATTCTTCCCCTATATGTTTGGGACACCCTAATATATTTGTTTAATTGACAGGTTATAGTTATGATGATTGATGGTAAGAACAATGGTTTTTATCAAAATGACTATGTGTTTTCATCCATCTGTGTCACAAGAAGGGTTTAAAAGGTTAGCGAAT